>JAMKCH010039741.1:0-33449 GCA_023653785.1 Ophioderma brevispina
GAAACTATGTAAGGAAGTCTCACTTAATTTGAACTCTACTATAGATGTGACAGAAATTACTTGTAGGAATAGTATAGATTCAGGCTTGTAAAGGTTGCTATTAAAGAAATCCTGACGATTGACACTCTCGAGTCTATCGGACACGCTTTATAAACGCTTCATTATTAAAAATAAATCGGGCCCCCGGACGCTTGGATCGCCTGCCGTCGCGGTTAGTGAATGATAGGCCTACATGACCTTTGACCGTGACGTGTGGACGTTAGAACTCTTAAACAAATCAGGGTTTGCTTGTAAAACCATAAACCCAGTTTGGTTCCAATTGAACTTAACTTTTCAAATGAGGTCAATTTTACATTTTGCATATCTTAACCTTGAAACTGAACAGGACCTTGATCTTGGAATGTGACCTTTGACCTCTTCAACAACTGAGGATCCCTGTTGCACCTATGATTCAAGTTGGTTACAAATTGAACTTCAACTGACCAAATGAGGTCAATTTTACATTTTCCGACTTTTACAATTGACCTCACATGACCTTTTGACCTTGGTATGTGTCCTTTCTTTGAATCATCACAAATGAGGGATTCCATGTTGAACCTATCTGATTCAAGTTTCGTTCAATGAACTTCAACTTTTCAAATGAGGTACAATTTTAAATTTTCGCCGATTTTACAACTTGACCTCACAGACCTTTGACCTTGGCACGTGACCTTTGACCTCGCCAATGAATGGGGATGCAATGTTGCACCTGCGACCCAAGTTTGGTTTAAATCCATCAAAGTAGGAGGATAATACAGGTAAATGTTAACAAAACAAGATAGACATACAACGGACAATCAACAACAACAAAACAGTGGACAAAGTGATTACCCGTGTCTCCTGCCTTAGGGCAGGCGACACAAAACAGTCACTAGCCTACTTTTTGAAGACACTTCCAAAATCTGTAATCAAAATTTTCAAAATTAATTCCTCAAAGAAACTCAAATTATGATGTCATTAGAATTAACGAGAGCCAATATTTGCTATTTCAATGCACAAAGATACCGAGTTTCATAAGTTGCCTCCCTAAATCATTGCAATTTGCTTACTGCGTTTTCATCCAATAACAGGTCATGCAAAGACTGCAATGATTGGCTGGAGATAGCTTACAGTGCAACTTTGGAATTTACATATTTTTCTTCAAAGCGTCACGCGCACCCTGGCAAGAATATCGGGTTATTTACCGTATGGGTCCGGTTCTCAGGCACGAAAGGGTTTTAAGTTCTGTGTTTCAAAAGAGATATTACCTTTGTCACATTCACGACCACTGGCAAATTTACACAACTTACCCAAGTACATAAATTATATTTAGTGAGAGAGTCTTTGGGATTGTATCTTATAAATAAGAGCTTAAAAAGAGTAAATCCCACATAGAAAATGTTATTTATTCCAAGCTTGTTATTTTATCTATCCAAGACTGTGTTAAGACCTCGTCTAAGATTTGTCTATTCAAAAATGTGTAAGATTCTCGTGACAAAATTCTTCAAGTATTTCAGATACACAGTGTATAAAAAAATGGCGTAGGCTGGTGGTCGAATAGTGAACGCCGACTATTCCAGATAGTATCCAGTCCCAATAGTGCATGATTGGAAGATGGGGTAAAAGTTTAGTAATTTTCTGGGGCATGTAGGCCAAAGCATTGGTTGAAAAGGTTCACAGTAGTAAAAATGCAGCAGGTAGCAAAATAGTGGCAATTTCTCACTGAGTGAAGAGTTTTTGTTGTGTCAAAATTCACGAGCCCAAAACCAGGAGACTACAAGATATCAAGATACAATTCGAGAAGCCTCTTCGTGATATGTCAACCAGGACGATAAATCTGGGGTCACTGCGAAGAGGATCATGAGCAATCCAAAGTTCGAACAAGAGGCATTGTTTGAAGTTGCAACGCGACTACACGCGCATTTAAAGGAAACTTATCTCGAAAAATAATAAAATATCCCGAGTAAGATCTCGAGAGAATGAAAATTATCTCGAGCTAATAAAAAAACTCCCCCAAAGATAAGATCTCGAAGATAATTTTAAAATTATCCCGAGATTATAAAATTATTCCGGGATAAGATAAAGCTCACCGCTAGAAGTCGGAGGCAGTCACAGGCGTTTGACCCCGTGCAAATTGTCTCTTTTTATTTGTAGAACAATTTAAGCAGCAGTGGCGGACAGCAATTTTGACAACTAATATATGTAGGGATATGAAAGAGGTAGTACCTCTGCAAAAAACAGTAAAAATCCATTGCGGGAATCTGCCATATAGGCCTACAAAGGTCACAATGTTATCTGGTATTGCGCCCTCTATTATGCAATTTCCCATAGAACAGCGTGCAAAACTAGAATTTAAAAGAAAAACCACAATTACGCAATTAATGAAAATTCATAAAATTTACACAGGATGTAGTCAGTGGACTAAAATAATCCAAAGCAGTTGTCAAAAAGTGTGGTCGCCATTGATATTTTTTTTGTTTGGTCTAATAAATGGACGTTCAACAGCTGTGGCGTATCAACGTGGCCTATATGCGTAGCTGCTTATTACTGCAACAAAATCCTAAATATGATTGTGATAGAGCAGGAGCAGAATATCACAGGTCCTTATTTAAAGAGTTCGTTAATACCCCGATAACATCTAAGGTTTGACCCTTTGGTAGTTCGTATGGACCCTCCATGATCAATGCAAGGTAGTGGTCTCAAATTGTGGTGTCACTTTTTTTCAATAGGGCCAATTAAGGTAGCCCGGTATCATATTTTAAAATGCTCCAAATATGTTGAAAAGTTTGTGGTCCTCAGTCATAAGGATTTCCAATGAGTATAGTTTGTACAGTCTATATGGTTTTGGAGTTTAGAGGGTTAAAAAGGGCTAAGGTTGTAAAAAAAAAGGTCAATTGCCCACACGATGTTATAGTGTTCTATGTTTTACAAAATTTCCTTAACATTGACAAGTGTGTATGCATGGTTTCCCACCATATGCCAAGGTAAAAAAGCAACCTCCTGTTGTGACACTCGGCGAATCAGAAACGATACAGTTGTGTAGAGGTCAGTGGTCTCACCGGTGCGAGACATTTCTTTACGCAGTTAAAGCATATTAGATACTTTTAAGAGCGCCCACAATTTTAAAAATTTTATATTTTTGCACAGATATGTTGGTAATGTATAGAAAACTACACTGCGAACGAGAATGCTCAAATGCGTATTTATCATATAATTAGCGATTTTTGTAATTAGAATTGGGATCCTAGAGTTGTACTTAAAGCGGCACTGGCACATGTTCACAAAATATGAAATTTCTTCAATTGCTCTCCCCAAATTGATAGTCTAGGCCATTGGAAGAACGGGATATATATTTTCCACATAAAAATAACATACCCCAAATCAGATAGGGGACATTGATATGAGGATAAAGACATCCAGGTAATTGTAGGCCAACTTTTAAGTTTTCCCATGAACTTTAATCAACAAATGTGTATTATTACATGAATATTTTTGACTATTACTCACTGATATTAAAAACCACAAAGGTTTATAGACCGATAAAAACAGTGTGCATAGCGGGGAAAACATGCCATACGGCTTTGCGTGTCCCTTGTAAACGCATTTTCGTGCTCTGCCTAATTAACGTGCCGGCGACGTTTACAAATTAAAAATCGTCTGTTTACCAATAAGGAAGTGATTTGGTCTTAATCATTTCGGGTGAGGTGAGGGCTTTTGTATATAAAAGCCTTACAAACCATGCCAAAAATTGATTTGGAAAAATCGTGAGGGCGCACTATTTTTCAAATGTGCCAGTAGTATGGTCTCTTTAACGGCAGAAGCTGGAAAATGCTAAGTTATGTCCGGTCCATGATGATAATGAAATGTAGTGCAACCTCAAGAAAAGGACCTATACACTGGACTTGCCTGAACCAATTACTAAAACAACAATAGATGAGCGTAGATACGTTACGTGGCTCTATTTCCCGGTATTTCATATTGAAGGCCGTTTCAGCAGCCGTTGAAGTATTTCGGGATCACCGATATTAATTATTCCAGTTACCAAAATTCCTTCTTTTGCGACACACTAGACATGTAGAGCTTAATCATTCAAGGTATAGTTACAGCCAGTTTAAAATGGGAACCGTGTAAAAATCTCAATTTTTAAAAAAATTGGGGGCGCTCTCAAAAAAATGTGCTAATATGGCTTTACTTGCATGTATAACAGATTATCGTTTAATAGCCACAGTGGCTTGCTTAATAACAGATATTGATCGTTTCTATTGTTACACGATACGAAGAGTCTGCCTATATTCCATGGGCAATGTTAGGAAGCGTTCGACATGGATACACGCGGCCCGGATCAGCTTACTCAATTGCAATAAATCCTGACACCACCCGCAAGCCCATTTACCACTGACTCTGTACGTAATAGATAAAGGGTGAGAAGCACACCGTTAATGAAAAATAATGGTGTTTTGGTAAGGTTTAGCGAGCCGGTTAGACTCCGACCTAGCGGCGAGCCTTTAGGCGAGCCGCTAGGGTCGGAGTAGTATAACAGGCAAAGCCAGACCTTATCAAAAATTCCATTACTATTCTAACGTGTTGCTCGTTTTTGAATTCTTTATCTTACCTTATTACGTCGTGTGGCACGCAAAAAATCGATTATATCATTATTCAGTTAAAATTGAGCATTAATTTCGGGTTTTTTTTAAAATTATCTGCAAGCAGGCGTTTTACCCGTTTTTTCATTAATTAAAAAACACCAGTGTGCTGCTATGTTCATTTGTGGGAGCTAACACCAAGGTCTCGTCGATAATAGGTTTAATCTTCTGGAGAGATAATCATATTGTCGAGGAAAGCCTATCTGATTTAGAAATGGTCCATCGGTTTGAGAGATTACCCTATTTATTTGGTTTAAGAAGCCGTGTTAATGGGTTATTTGTAGGCTTGGATATTTCCATAGTTCAGTTCAAATAACCCTATCCCACACGTATATCGGACCCCGGTTCTGAAAACACCACGAATTACAGATCTTGATACCAGAGTTATCCGTGTTGCGCTAAACCGAATGCTGGTTTACTCAGGATGGTGCTTCTTAACACACAGTTGTCAGCTACATGCTATTAACTGCCCATGTAGATTATAAGTATTACTCGGAGGCGTGTTCTGATGGGCGGCTCGAGGTGGGCCATACACCCACAAGGTGGAGGCACTTCCTCAACAAATCGGAGAGCTGATCCTGTTAGAAGCAGACCAATCCGTACTAGAGGTGGAGGTAATGAACATTTTTCGACAACGCACCGTCTATGTCAATGATGAGGATTTCACACATCGTGACGTCATTTCTGCTGCTATTAAATGCCGAGGTTGGGAGAGACAAAATCCTCGCTACTGTTCGCACAAAACGTCACCTGCAAATTTACTTTAGAAAGAGGCGTGGATAGTGAGGCACATATTGATATCGGGCATCGAATAAATGTCTGTGATGTTTACGTAAAGAATGGTTGCCAAGAACCAAAGTGACTGTCTCATTTTCGGGGAAACATATTACCTGGGCAACGACATCCTATCTACCAGACTTTGGGATTTCGGCGTGGGTGGACAACAAATTCTCACCTTGGATACGTAAGACTTATGCGATTTCCTGACATTGAATGTGGATTTGTTCATTGTCGTGTGGGAACTATCTCTCTCCGGATTCGGGTAAATCCTTTACCTTAATGCCACACGCATTTCACGAATGTCCACTCAGATTAAGCAATACGGACAGAGAAAAGTATGCAATTTTGTGTCCTTGATAAGGGACCATCTTATGAGGATCTGTCCAAGAGGTGTCGTGCCAGACTTGTGGTCTCAGGGGACACAATCTGATGATTGCCAGAGCAAACATCTGTTGCAATCGCGTGCATCGTTATGAATCAAATGATGATGATGATCAAGATCAAGAAGAGTCTAGCTGAAGAAGAGGAAGATGAAGATGTCGAAGAATAGTAGATGAGATTTGAAGAGAAGAAGATGAAGAAGAAGAAGAGGATGTGGTAATTTTCATCTAGTTCTGTTGGCGATTTGGTGATTGATGAAGGGGTCGGTGTCTGATAAGACCGGGGTCCCTGGAGGAGGCCAATGTTTCTAAGCCGACGTGATTCTGCGGATAAGAGAGCACTTATACCTGATAGCTCCAGCTGAGGATTTGGGTTCAATCTGAAGCGCGCTCATACTACAACTGATGATATGATGGTGATATGACTTGACCAGACTGGTTGTGGCCCCTAGAATACAACGTCTTCAGTCTTCAAGGACCTTTTCCACCAGGTATGGGTATTTCCACAGAAAATCATAGTTTTTGACATGTGTTAACTTCTTATAATGGTATAACTGATTAAGCTGTTCCGTTTTTTCATGGCTTCCTTGGTTTCTTCTTCTTTCTGTTGGCTTGTTCGCTTGTTTCAATTAATTGTAATGGTTTGCTTCCAAATCTAAATTTAAAAACCTGTTTTTTGCTTTTCCTTAATTTGCGTATTTGTTATTATTGTTTACAATAACGCGTTGGGATGATTATTATTGTTTAACTCTTTTGTTAAGCAAATTGGATGGGACATGTTTTTATGTTTGGTCTCATTATTCGATGAATTTTTCTAAGGTGTTGCTATTTTATGAGACTTAATTTTGATTGTATTATACATTCAGCCAAAGAAAGTATGTAAAGGGAAGAAACCTTGAAGTCAAGATTGAATGTGATGAAGGATATTTTACAGTTTTTAATTTTACGCTCCAAACAATATGAAGACAGAGGAGCCTTTTTTGACCTTCTCAATGAGTCCACCTGGTTACAAATTTTCGCTATTGAAAATTTCCGCTGTTTTATTGTGGAGGGGATTTAATAATTTTATGCCTTTCCTAGTGAAAAGACACAATCTAACCCTTGTATGCGATTATTCTGTAGTAGTATTTCAGTGATGTTAAAACTAATTTGCCTTATGGACAATTTGGCTACAAGCACATCTAACAATCGCGATTCACCTGGCGTCGGACCATTAAGAATACTCTAATTCAGAGTCGTATTGACAAAATTCTTTTTTTCGCATGCCTTTTCCCAATGTTGTTTCAGTTTCATCCATTGTACCGTTCACCTGGATGAATCATCATATTGGTTCATTCGCGTATGATTTGTCCCAGGTAAGCACGTGTTGGGAATGGTACCGTGGTGTTTTAATAAATCTCTCTTAAATGATAAACTTTTTGTTCGGATATTCGAGATTGTATCTTGTTCTATGTAATGTTTTACCACCTTATGAGATGATAGTCTTCAATGGTATGAGGATACTAAGTGCGTTTTAACTCCATTGCTATAGTCACGCTGACTTTGGCAAGGATAAACACGCACTAACATAAAACCGGCTCCAAACCAAGTGCATTACAAGGATATAAAAAAGCGGCAAGCATAAAGATTACGAATCTAACCCTTTGCAAACAATGGGAAGATCTCTACCATTTGATGAATATGAATTGTTCAAGGTGCGATTATCGTGGTTCAAAGTAAAAGAGATTGAGCTGGGTGAAAAGTCTAATAAGTCTTTTTTTACTGTGGGGGGGGGAAAATATCGCCCAAAACAAACATCTTATTAAAAGCCTTCAGTGTGCTAATGGTGGTATTGCTAAATAATTCTATGATATTGTTAAGGAGAGGTTTTTAAATTTTTTATTCTGTTTTTATTTTAGGACGAAACTTGTGGATGTCCAATGTTCAGAATGATTTCATTGATAATATTATAACCGCGTCTTCTTAATGATGCTGTTGATTATTTATGTACATAAGGCTATCTTCCTTATCCGATTTGAAAGAAGCTCTTGTTAAAATGAAAATAAACAAAGTCAGGGTTCTATGTATTTCTGTGACTTTTTTACATTTTTCTTACGATGAGATTGCCCTGAGCTCCTTGCGAGTTGTCGAGGCTATTTATTATAATCAGATGTTACCCGTTCTATGTCCTAAGGCATCATTACGTTTTTGTTCCTAAAAGGGGAGATCGTACAACTCTCAAGCAAGTGAGGCCAATCTCTTTTGAACATATTCCAAAGCGTAGCTAGGTCGTTTGTCAAACTTTTATTGGTCATATTATTCCATGCTGATCAGACTTGTTGTGTGCCAGGTCGTGACATAGCTGACAACGTCTTAGCGATGCATTAACCTGGGTGCCTAACATTCGTCAGCATTTTGTGTGGTTATTTAATGAAAATTGATCAAGAAAAGCCTTTTGACCGCGTGAATCACACTATTTTAATTAAGTACTTGTTAATTTGGTTTGCCGGGAGTTTTTAAAAACTGGATTCAAATATTTTATAAGAATGGCTAAAAGTTGTGTTAGAAGAATGGGTTTCTTTCGGATTATTTTCCTATCTTGAGAGGATTCGGCGGGTTGCCCTCTTAGTGCCCTTTTATATTTGCTTTCGGCTGAGCCAATTAGGAGATTTAATTTTTTATCATTCTGATATTATGTTTTTTCTATTTCGGGGTCGAAGCCCTTACTTTTTCAACATTCTTGATGATACTACTGCGTTTTCTTGAGTGATTTAATTCCCTGTTAAAATACATTCGTTTTGAATGGCTTTCATCCATAATAAAGATTAGCTTCAGGTTCAAAAGTCAATCTTGAGAAGTCGGAAATTCTCCCCCTCGGGCTGTGTCCACTCTTTGCTGCTAATTTTAGATTCTAATCAAAATCAATAGTTTCCGGGTGTACTCAGTCCTTAGGCCTGTGTATTGGGGAGTGATACTCCCTTTGTGAGGAGAAAAACTGGCTTCTCAAGAATTGACAACTGCATCTCTTTCCTTAATAGTTGGAAATGCCGTTCATTATCTTTGAAGGGTAAAATTTTAATAGTTAATTCCTTGATTATTTCTCGTGTTGTTTCATATTTTATTATCTTATTTTCCCCAATGGGCATTTCCTAAGTTAAAAGGGGCTATTCTTGATTTTATTTTGTCCGCAAAAATCCACAGGATAGTTATATGTTCCTATAAGTCCTTGCCAGTTGGGGGCATCTTGTTTTTGCTTGATATTGACGAATGAAATATTCTTTGCGTTTAAAATTTGTAATAAAGATTTTTGATGTTGAGAGCATCCTTTAAATCCTATAACCAAAGCGACTCATTTGCTATAATTTAAATAAATATAATAAACTGTGATTTGGGTAGGGATGTGTTTAGAATTAATTTGGCTAATAATTGTATTTCCAACTTGTCTTTATTTTTGCTGAAATCTAAGGGCTTGGGCGAGAGTGACTGGTGGGCGCTTTGTTAGCCTCTTTGTGCTGATGAACTTCTGCACCAGCCACTCTCTAACACCAAAGAGGGTCTATAGAGATACTAGAGGCAAACGTTCGTAATCTTTAAAATTCATCGTCTCGCATGTTTTGCGACCACAAAAGAAAACATAGAGTACCAACATAGAAAGCAATGGCGCCTCCGCTTCTTCCACATACTGTTGGGTGCCGATTTGCATATACACTAATCCCCGGTAGTGATACAAATTGATTAGTGTTAGAGGTGCCAAGGTGTAAAATGTGCACCTGATCAATTTGGCTCAGATACTCTTTTTTCTCAAATGCAATGCTCGCATTTAGGTGAAAAGATGTTTCATTGAGGCGTTTATTTAAATAAATCAAGACGACTGACGTGTCATTTCCTTCATTCGTTGTGTGGCCAAGGGTAGGAACAAAATTTAACCACCCAATAGCACCCAACATCCAACAACATGAATATTTTTGCCGGATTGTTTGTATCAATTGACAGATTGTGTATACAAGCACCCCAACTAATAATTATTTCTCCGTGCCATATTTCAAAATGTCACCCCAGCACGGACGACTGTTTTGAATGGGCTTTTTCCACCCCCTTGCTAACAACCCTTTCATCGTAGATAAGTTTCTTAATCATTATTGATTTTTAAAAAGAACTTTGAGGCCAAAGAGGTTCATATAGATAGAGAGGCAAAACGTTACGTAATCTTAGAATACACCGTCTCGCATGTTTTGCCGACCACAAAGAAAACATGAGTACAAACAATTAGAAAGCCAAGGGCTGCTCCGCTTCTTCCACATACTGTGGGTGGCCTGCTTTCATATACACTAATCGGTAGTGATACAAATTAATGTATGTGTAGAGGTGGCCGGTTGTAAATAAATAGTGTACCTGGGATAATTGTGCTCAGATACTCTTTTTTCTCCATAATGCTCAATGCGCGCTTAGGTGAAAAGATGTATTCATTTGAGGCGGTTATTTAAATCAAGACGACTGATGTGTCATTTCATTCGTGGTGTGGCCATGGGTTAGGACAAAATTAAACACCCAATAGCACTCAACTTCCAACAACTGATATTTGGCGGATTGTTTGTATCGGAATTGCTTATTGTGTTGATACCCAAGACACCAAAACTAATTAATTATTCCGTGCAATATTCAAAAATTGTCAGCGCCCAGCACGGACGACTAGTTTTGAATGGGTTTTGACCCACTTGCTGAGGCTACTATTTAGGTTGTATGAGATGTGCCTGGATTCATTCAGGGGGGACAATTGTGCATCATTGAATATTCGGCCAATTCTCGTACATTGGCCTCTACTTAGGCTTTGTTCTTAGTTGTATTCCTGATGAGTGGCGCCGGATGATTGAGTCAAAAATCGCTGGATGATTATTAGACCAACCAACCAGTCTGGTTTCCTGGCCTTCTGATTCTGATGATCCGTGTAATAGTATTTATACTTGTACGAGGTTCTTTAATTGACATTTTTTTCGGGAGAAATATTTTGGCACAATTGTTCCCCCCTGGTTTGGAATTTTGGCGTGGGATCAATTTGGGGATTCTTTTGCTTACTATTCCATTTTCGTATTGTTATGGGGGTCTTAAGGAAAATTTTATGGGCGAGATTGATTTCTTTTTGGCGCATGTGTTATTTACTAATGAAAAACATTTCAAATTGGATGGGTGAGAATCACTTTTGTTATTTTTGCTGAATTCAGTTGAAAGTGGTTTTCATTTGTTTGTTGATATTCAAGATCTTTTTCTTTTAACGTGGGATCTGTTGTCAAAAATCATTAGTAACTCAATTTCCTTTTGTAAAATGATGAAATATGTTCTTTTTGGTTACTCTAAAACTGTAAGTTTAAGCTAAATGCAAACTTGTTAATTTTGTGGTATGTAATTATAGGTCTACGATCTGGCTTGTTAGAATAATGGAAAAAAGAGGCGTCAGATTACATGTTTAATAGAGTATGATAGATCCCTTAATAACAGGGCGGATTGAACTTGAGTGATTAATAGCATTATTATGACTATTTGGATGAGTTTTTCCAATGGAAAAAAGAGGGTCAGATTACATGTTTTAGAAGATATTAGATCCTAATTAACAGGCGGATTGAACGTGAGTATAATAGCCATTTATTTGACTCGTTGATGAGTTTTACAAATCTTTGGTATTGGCGAAGCCTTAATCTATCCCACTGTGGAGGTACCAGAATGGCTTTGTTTAATTGGGTTATACGCTTCAATCCGCTCTGTTAATGTTGTGGTTTGATGAGCCTTTGTGGTGGTGTGTGTGTGTGCTATATGAGGGTGTGTGGGTGAGTATGTGTGTTGTGTGTGGGTGTGGTGGTTATATTGCTTTTTATTGATCTTGTTTATTGAGTGTAGGATATGGGGGGTGACGGGCCCTGGGTAGCTGTCTCGGTTTACGTTAGGGCTTTATATTATATATCTTTGGTGTGCGTGTGAATGTGTTGGTTGGGGGTTGGTGTGGAGTGGGGTTGTGGTCGCGGTGTGTGTGGCGTGGTTTATTAGATTGAGGGGTGACCCTTATTTTTGTCTTTTTGCTTTTTTGTTTTTTGTATATATTTTGTATAATTATGTGTTTTTCCAATATTGCTGTTCCTTGTACTATTTTGTAAATGTGTTTAAATGAACAGACCGGTGCTGTCTGTTTTTTTAATAAAAAAAGTTGTAGCTAAGAAGATATCTATCTTAGGCAATTCTAAATAGGGCTATGTCTTACGGCTATCATTAGCACTCTAGGCGTATATAAGAAAACAAAGGCAGACAATTCCATTATCTTTATTCGTTTCTCCCTCAATTTTATTTTTAAACCCGTATTAAGTGATTCTGGCGTTATGGGGTTAATTGTTCATTTTTAAAGTAAAAAAAAGCAACGTCCCATGTTTAAATTTGTCTTTTTGAAGATTTCCCGGACTTTTGCTTATTCGTTATCGAGATGATTGTATTAGCTAACCAGCAGATGGTTTAATCCGACAATCACAAGAAGGCTTTTGTATGAGTCACCTGAAGATTCATGACTTTGAATCACTATTTGGCCGATTCGTTGTCGATAATATGATATCTAACCAGCAGATGGTATACATCCGATGATCACATTAAGCTTTGGTATTGAGTCACCTGTTCTCTCATCGTTGTTTATTTCAACATAAAGGGGGCAAATGTTTCATTGTCTATATATAAAATAGAGAAGAAGGAATTTGCATAACTTAGAGTTACTACTTTGGCTGAATCGTACGTATATCGACAGATAAGCTAACAAAGTAGATGGAGCAATCTGGTCACAATTAGCTTTTATATTGAGTTCTTCACTATTGTTTGTATTTCTTTCATTTGTACCACTGAGGCCGAGGTGGTTTCTAGAATTTTCCTTTGTTCAGTTGTCCTTTATTGGTTAACTTGAATATTCATCAGACCGTATTCTCGGAAGTGTCCAGAGCCACTTTCGGAAAAAAAAAAAAAAAGACCGGTTATTGTGGATGATATTTTGGTGATGAATATTCATAGGTTAAAATAACGGTGCTCTGACCACTTTTCGTAACTATAAGGACAGTTGAACAAAAGAAGCACAATTGATATGATGAAAAGGAAAAGGGCTAGACGTATATACTGGATAAGCGAGTCACGTTAAACTCAGGAAGGTGTTTTTACCTATACAATATGGCGGTAGTAAACAATGCCATACACCTTGTTCCAACAATAGAACATTATGTGTGGTGGATGGAATATATGCACCAGCAGTGTAGGCTATTCTTGCGCCATTTTTATAGGTAAAAACAAAAACACTTCCTGTGGTTCACTCGGCGAACCCATTCCAATGGCAGCAGCCCCGCTATCCATGTGTAGAGGTCCGTGGCCCATTACCACTGGACTAGTGGAACCCTAAGACGATGAAGTTTATATAAAGGGGTGAAGCCCATTCAAACCAGTCGTCCGTGCTGGCGCTGACATTTTGAATATTGCACGAATAATTATTAGTTTGGGTGCTTGTATACACACATAATGTCAATTCGATACAACCTATCCGCCAAAATATAAGTTTGTTGGGTGTTGGCTCTTTGGGTGTTTACATAATTTTGTCCTCCATGGCACAACACCGATGAAAAATGACACTTCCAGTCTCATCTTATTTAAATAAAACCAGCCTCAATGAATACATCTTTTCATCCTAATCTGCGCATTGCATTATGAGACAAAAAGTATCTGAGCACAATGATCCAGGTGCACTATTATTAAACCTGGCCCACCTCAAACACATACATCAATTGTTCAATACCGATTAGGGTATATGCAGCGCGCACCCACAGTATGTGGAGAAGCGGCGGTAGGCCATGCTTTCTTGTTGCGTTACTCTATGTTTCTTTGTGGTCGGCAAAACATGCGAGCGATGAATTTCTAAAGATTACGGAATGTTTTGCCTCTCGACTATATAGACTCATTTTGGTTTATATGGATTTAAATCCCAAATCGCAGTACAAAATTACTCGCTAGTCTAGTGGTTTTAAGAATACTAATTAATATTTGTTTAAAGAGACATGAGGTAGTTCCAGAAAGAAAGCGGCCCTCCCTCAATTTTTTTTCGAACCGGGTTTTTGCCATTGGAATGCTTTACCAGGGATTTATAGATCACACCTGAAGTGAAACAAGACGAAAAGCAGTCTTTATGTAATACGATGATGATTTAGTATTTTCTTTATTCTACGACAGAAAATTCAAAGCATGGTTTCTGTGGGGACCGATTGGATAGCAGGCAAGTTCAAAACCAGGGTTGCGTCTTTGTTTGTACTGTTGTTATAATAAACTTCGAAACCACCTACAGGTGTACTACAACTGATCAAGTGCCATTTGAGAGAAGGCGAAATTAGTAACCTCCAAAAAATCTTTCTCCTGTCACTTGAAAAAAGTGAAATAGCGCTTATGGAAGCACAGTGTATCACTTTTCCTTATCCCCAGATAAGGAAGCTCATCTCAAATAACACTCCGTACTGGAGATAACGCTTCGTTAACTGGAGATAACAAAGCTGAACCCCAAATAACGCCCTTTCTAGGGTTACAAAGCTGAACCAAGATAAGCATGGTTTCTGATTGAGATAAGGACCGTTATTTTGGGGTTAGCTTTGTTATCTCGAGTCCGCTATGGGGTTCAGCTTTGATAACTCCAGAAAAGAAGGAAGTGTTAACTCCCAATATAAGGCGCGTTATTTGAGGTTGAGCTTTTATGTCTAGAACTTTGTTAACTCCAGAAAGGACCGTTATTTGGGGGTTTTCAGTATTTTTTAACCTAGATAAGGCGCGTTTTATTTGGGGTTCAGCTTGTTATCTCCAGTTAACAAATCGTTATCTCCAGTTAACAAAGCGTTATCTCTAGTTAACGGACCGTTATTTGGTGATAAGGGGCCTTATCCAAATAAGGTTGCTATCTGAGATAAGTTTGTAACCCCAGATAAGGGGCGTTATTTGGGGTTCAGCTTTGTTATCTCGAGATAAGGACAGTTATTTGGGGTGTCAGCTTGTTAACCCCAGATAAGGATCGTTATTTGGGGTCAGCTTTGTTATCTTAGTTAACGAGCGTTTTTTGGATTTTAGATAAGGTTTCATTTATTAGAGATAAGGAACCTTACCCCAAGGAAGCTGTTAAACCCCAGATAAGGACCGTTTATTTGGGGTCTCAGCTTTGTTATATAGAGAGAAGGACCGTTATTTAGGGAGTGCAGATTGTAACCCCAGATAAGGGACCGTCATTTGGGGTTCGGTTTGGTGTAAACCCAAGATAAGGACCGTTAGTTAGGGTTCAGCTTTCTTATCTCGAGCTAAGCTTTGTTAACTTAATATAAGGACATGTTATTGGGTTCAGCTTTGTTGACCCAATAACGACGGTTATTTGGGGTTCGCTTGTTTCTCAGTAACGAAGCGTTATATATAGGTTAACGGAGTGTTATTTGGGCTTCAGGCTTCCTTATCTGGGATAAGGAAAAGTATACACTTGTGCTTCCATAGACGCTATGTGGTAAGTTAACAACAACGGAAAAAAAAAATATTGCCCGGGGCAATGAGAGACCCAGAGAAATACCAATAATAATAATAAAAAGAAATGAATACAACAAAAATTTAAAAAGGACGCACAAAAGTTAAGATTTGTAATTTACTCACTTCTGGCCTCCTGGAAGAAAAGAAAATCCAGTTTAGCATGCTGTGATGGGTTTGATCTTCTATGAGGAAATTCGTACATTGTTATTTCTCAACGAGGAAGTTTGGGTAAGGTTACTTTTATATGGGAAGTTGTTGCAGTTTTAATAAAATAATGTATTAAAGAAAAATAGTATTAAGTAATATCTTGATATCGCCCATAATTACGTAATAACCTAGTTGTCCCTTTTTAGAATTTCAGGATCTGAAATGGAGCTTAATTGAATAAAATAATCAACCTTAATGTATTATTCAGAAAAAAGTACTAATCCCTTCAAGGTAATTCTTTTTACTGACATATACTCTTGAATTTCTTCCAATTATCATTTGTCCCAACTTTTGACAATTAAAAACATGTAATAAAATTGTATTTGTGCCAACGGTTTGTTTTCTTGGCAAGTTCCAGTTCAATAGCAAAAAGAGGAGCGTTAGTGCTCCAAGTCCTCCCTCGAGAATGATTAAGAATTACTATCCCAGATAATTTTAGTTGTTAATGTCTTTAATCAGTCTCTTTTTTAAATATATATTTTAAAGGAGTCTTGGGGTGGGTTAATGCAGTTTTTTTGTTTGAACTATTTCAAAATTCTGAACATGTTTGAACTTCAATATGTATTAGTAGTGCGAAAAAAATGATTATCCGTACTTATGTTAACAGTTGCCGTAGGTAACCACATTTTTGGTTTGTCGTATGAACAAAAACTCCAGAAGTTCTAACATTGGGTAGGGAGTGTCCTTATGAACTGATTTTGGGGCTAAAATTAAGCTCTTAGAAAGATATGTGCGATCACCCAAAAGTTTGGATTTGAGCCTGGGGAACAGAAAATAACTCATGAATATTAATTAGTGGTATGAAGTTATAATTAATAATGAGTGCCAGTTTATTGAAACCCACTGCATGCAAAATACTTATTTAGTTGATGTCTTGCACCAGTGGCGTAAATTTCTTCTTGACATGGGGGGGGGGGTGAGGTGATGAGTTCTTGTGCAAGAGATTTAATGTGACACCAAAATGAATTTCATTGGACACTCCAACCAAAGTTAATGACTGTTGTTGTGGGTGTACGTTGCGAATTATAAAATACAAAAGGAAAATAGGGCTTAAATCTAGAAACACCAAATTTGAATATTACATATTATACACAGCATAATATTATCAGGTATGCTAAGATAGGTTCACAAACCAAATGAAAAATAATAATTTTTGTCAGTATTCCGATAAGTTGATAAATATGTACCTTGCACATATAATGAATTTTAAAGTTTTAAAGCACGGTGTTCTATGGGACAATTACAATAGTCAGAGTTCAAAACACGGTTTGCTGTTTTCCTTTCTTGTACATTGTTTGTCCAATAAACCTTAGGAACGTTTCTTGGTAGGTGGTCTACAATCGATCCTGTGCAATTTGAGAAAAAATTGTTATCAAAACAAAAATCTCATCCTGTCACGTTTAATATGCCTTTCAAGCCAATACAATAAGCTTTTAGTTCCAGTCATTTAATTTCAATCGCATATGTAGTAAAACCGAAATGCCTCATTGAAAATGAGTACAAAATCCTTAGTGGTCTGATTTCTGCCTTTAAGTATTTGAAATGCACGTTAATTGTGTTGAAGAAAGGACTTTTGAGATTCCCGTCACCGTGTTTTACCAAGCACCCATTCGTTTGGATGTTCAACTAGGGCAATGTGCTGACTTTTTGCCACTCTGGTATTCTTATTTCCATTTCCCGATGCTTCCTGGTTTATGAGGTAGGTACTATCATCGCTTCGTTGTTGTTGTTCTTGGTTTCGGCATATTCAGTGTAATTTAGAGAATTAATAAGTCTTTTGCTATTTTAAGGGGTCCGTACCGCACATTGCATAATAACGCTGCATTTAGTTTGAACCCCACTTCACTTGGGGGGTTCATGTATCAATGTTTTGAATTCATATACGACGCTCGAGCTTGTGCCGTTTCCTTATTTCATCTTTCTATTTGGTGTGAATTTTATAAGTCGCATGTGTCTGTTGTTGTTTGTATGTGTGTGTAGGTGTGGTGCGTGTGCGTATGTAGTTTGTGGGTGCATGTGTGTGTGTTTGCATGTGGTGTGTGTGTACGTGTGTGTGCGTCATAGGGTGTGCTGTGTGGGTGTGCATGTGTATGTGTGTGCAGGTGTGTGTTGCGTGCGTGTTAAATCACTGAATCTTACAAAATTACAATTACAATTATGGGTGAGAATTACTGTCGAGGCTAACAATGTGAGGGCCGGAAAGCAGGTTGGAGTGGGGTAAGGTGTTTTATAAATGTTTAATGGTATATGTTAGAATACAAAAATCTAAACAAAATTACACAACTAGCACAACCAGCTGTACTTTGTGAGATTTTTGCGAGATTCATTGGGGTTATACGTTACATTTTCCGGAACAATGGGCGTGGGGCGTAGTAAGTGTGGACTCTTACGTTTTTTGCTTTCGACTTCAGTTTCGTCATAGTTTTGTGCCCACTGCCTAGCTGTTTGAACCTAGCCAAATTGTCTTGTTTATTTTTATTCTAAGCAGTGGCGACACAATTTTTGACAAGGTGTGGTTAAGAGTCGGACCGTGCAAAATCTATGATAGCTGTAAAAGTCGAGAAAGAAAATTTTATTGCGGGAATCTGTCATAGCCAGTAGGCGGGCTGTGTGTTTTGTGTGTTGTGACTCATAGTAGATCGACTTAGTCACATGGCACACAACACGCGACATTGCACAGTACAATGATTTTTTGCCACTATATGCCGGAAACGGCATAAAAAAAAAAAGGAAGCGAGGAAAAGCATAAAAATTGTAAGTTTGTTGCCAGTGCCTGAGTTTTTTTTAAAAGTGTCTTTTATAAATATTACGTGTAAAGTACGAACGTATTTACAACACCAAATTGTCCTTTAGCGTATAATAAAACGCGTATCGAACTAAGATAATTGAAGATTTGATTAAACCGAATCCGTGCCCGAATCGGTTTGCGCTGTTATGTGGTTGGTTGTTAATGGAATAAACCGCGTCGTGCTGTGTTGCTGCCTGGTAAGGTGACCCTCGAGGGTGCCCAGATACTAAAAGTCATCCCAAAAACTCCGAGTCCCACACCTACCTAATAATTTGAGAATTTTGTCTTTCCGAAAGGCAAACACTTATGGGGAGATTGGCATTCAGTATTGTGTTCAATCCATTGCACGGAGTTTATTCCGTGTTTGATGTTAGAATTCTCATAGGGTGTTGGCATAACCACAAAAATATCTTTCTTCAGGGAATACACGACAGTTTTGACCAGCATGCAAATGCTTATAATAACAAAAAATTTTTGGGGCATGGGCACTAAGGTATGCCCCGCGCTCGCAATGGAGAAGGAACAGAGGAGGAATCCGCAGGACAGGACAGAAGCAGAAAGAATCAGAGAAAGAATATAAAAAAAATCCAAAAAAATAAGCAAGAAAGAATTTGAGAGATAAATAACATTTCCAAGCAAAAAATTGCTTGTGTAGTGACTTTTACTGAAAAACTGATATGTATAAAAGAGTGGTATCCTCGTAAGTGTTGATTCAAGAGTTCACTTATCTTTCAAGTTAATGATCACTGTAGCTGTAGTACCTCAATAGTCACCCCTCTTAACTGATGTCAGCTGCCAAGAATTGTCAATATTTGAATATGCAATGTATGTACATGAGTATTAACCAGGCACTGCTGGCAGTCGCCCCCCCCCAACTCAACTGGCATGTAATTGAACCCACTGATCTCGGTTATTTGACCCACTTAACACATGGAAATAAAACCTGTACAGATCCCATATAAATTGTATAAAACACTGAAAATACAAATTATCTCACACTGTATCATAATTTTACTACCAAAAAACTATCTTGTGTTTGCAAAATATTATTCATGTCATCACAACATTAAGTAATTTAGCACTGTTCATCATTTTCAATTGTCATGAAAAACATTGTATGACCAAGGCTCTTTCATGCTTCATACAGCCAAACAACTCCATTGCCTCTGTCAAGTTATTCACATCTTAAGACCAGCGCTCCCGCGCGGCGGGCAAGTAATTACTTACTTCGTTCATCACGTAAAACACAATCTTCACAATTCGCAGTAAGAGAGTAAGAGCATAGTAGTAAGAGCATATGTAAAGGAAAATAGCCTTGTGGTGGATTTTGGTAATTTGATTTTGATTTGATATAAGCATGCACACAGCGCTTATTTCCATTGGGGTACATTTACCGGGACGGGGGAATTGGGACGCCAGGGCGTAATCACCTAGTCTTTTCGACACTGACCCCGTGACTGGGCGTCACAGGTAGGACTCTCTGTATTGGGAACGACGCGGCTTTTCCTTTAACGTCCCCTCCGAGGACGGGCGGTTATTATCATGCGTTCATTGCTCCAAGTCCAAAAATGAACCATAGGAGAAAGAATGATTCCAATTCAATCAATAGCTCATGTACAGATTATTGAATTCCAGAATTTGTACCGGATTAAATCCCTGCAAGTGATCCCGCCGGGCGTTATTTTTCAACCCAAGTAGGTCACAGGTCAATAGAATCCAATAAATGACAAGAGTTAGACTTTATTCGCCTTATTTTGGTCTATTAAACACCAAGTAACAATTCTTAAGATAGTTCAAACACTATTACTAGATTTCATCTATGAGCTGAACCAACACGTACACCACGTTTTACAAAATTGGAGCAAACCTTTACTTTGTTAAACGTTACAAACCAAAATGGAGTTTTTCACCAGTTTTACAGTTTTTTGCCCTATAATCCAAAACTATAAAACCATAGGTAGTATAAATCTTACTTTTGAAATCCTTATAACCAGACACACATCATGGTGTTGCCCGTTCAAACACCAATCGGAACATTGGATATTTTACCCCGTTGTAACCTTGGAAAATCCAAGCTGGAGCCATTTTGATGAAAGGGGGGATATGGGTATGACGAGTGCCTTCCATCAATTTTTTGATATTCAATGAATAAAGTACTTGTGTTCCAAAATTCACAGTTTTATGCAGATTGCCCTACTCATATGAGATCTGGGCACTACCAGTCCCCCACTACGTGAACGGGCCCGTCACGGGCCCGCAATATGATTTGAGGACATATTAGTAAAAGTAATATTTAAACATGTGCAGGAGATATGGTCCCCGGGCTCACAGCCGGGAAACAATGGTGAACAATAGGGCGGCAATCAATTCAGTGGACTCTTCACGCAACATTAGTTCACGCTGTATTCCGTTGTCGTCTATGGAGCCCGTCGGCACTATGATACCTGCCGGCCTATGATTACTTTCACAACCGGTAAAGGTAATGAGAATGGAGAAACGCTCAAAAAAGATGGGTCACGTCACCATTCACATTTGGACTCAGGAAGGAAATTAATGACAAGAAAGATAGAAGTCACGTGATAAGTTGTGTGAAAATAACTGGACTGTTTGTCATCCAATAAGACGGTATACGGGATTTTGGGTTTCCTACTGGAAATATTTTTTTACCGAAATTCCTTATCCACAAGCACCAACGATGTTACGAGTAGATATGCATCACTCCATGAAAGCTTTCGCGGCTCTCTAGAGCGCCCGCTTTTTAAACACGCGCAATTTTTGTGGCGGCAAAAAATTACAGCAATCAAAGAGTACTCGTTACTGGCAAAAATTATGTACTACACAAAACCGGTTCGACACAGTTTTATGAAAAAATGACCCGTATGACACAAAACACCATTATATATATATATGCGCTATTTATTTTTTATAGAGTTGCGCGTTGTTTGTAAAATTTCGGTAAAGATAAACATCCGGTCGGAAAAAAGAAAAAAAACAAAATCCATGTATTCATGGTTTTATGATGAACACGTTTGGTGCTCGTTCCACAAGTCATTGGTAAGTGGCTTGTGGTGGTGTTGTCAGGAATTGTTCAGCTAGTGTGTGCTTATCCGGGGCCGGGCCGGGTGTTTTCATGATACGGACGCTCCTAACATGGCCGCTATTTGAGGCTGGGGCGGATTGGGAACAACAGTCAGGGGTTTACACCCTACTCTATTACGACACACTGACTGCGATGTACATGTTACCTGTGACTATCTGTACACGGGACCCCCGACGGCTTAAACGTCCCCCCGAAAGGACGGGATTGGCTTTAATGATACATTTGACCAATTCCAAGTGTGACACCTTGGAGGAGGAGAGCGGTTTAATTCTGTATTTAATCAATAGCGGTATTATTACGATCAAATCCCAGGAATTGGTAGTACCCGAACAATCCAGCAAGTTAGGGCCACACGACCCACGGGATTCGAACCCGGAATTTGAATGGTAAATTTTGCGCCAGAGGCAAGCTACTAACCGCTATTGACCACGCTTCTCCCACGTGATTTGTCTTTCAAATTGAATTTCGGATTTGTCTTCCGAAGTCCCCTTTTTTTTTCTAGGCCACTGTCTTCAATGGACTATCCCATTTCTCGTCCATACAAGCCACTCGTTTTTCAGAGAGATTTGAGATTTATGTATATCCAACGAAACCCGTTTACAATTTATTAATCGGTTATTCTGAACTTTCGTTTGTTCGTGTCTGTATCAGTTTGTTGTGGATGTTTGTTGTGGAGTGAAATTGGCAAGTTATATCGTTCCCAGACCGGTATTTAATCCGCCATATTTTATGGAACCATAACAATCAAATTAAAAGTTTTCGCCTCTTGGTTCTGGGGAATAAACGTCTGTTAGGAAAAAAAAACAACTTAGGCATCCAGTACGTAATGTGTGGTCAAGAAGGTATGGGGTTATATAATTTGAAACAAATTATGAATTTCGTTCCCTGCCATTGTTGCAATACTTTTGGCAGTGGTTGTAGGGTATAGAAAAATACTATTAAAAGCATACCAAACATTTTGTTTTTTAAATTTTTGATTTTTAGGAAATTGCAGCTTATCCCTTTAATTTAAAACCTAATTTAAAAGGTCAAGTGCTTGCAATAATGTGGTGGTGTACAAACAAGTTACACTGTGTTTTTTACCAAAAGGAATTGAAACCGAAAACAACTTTGGTCCAGAAAAATACTATATTAACCATTTACTGTGATTTGTGTGGTGGAGTTGTGGGTTTTTCTTAACCTTGTGGAACTAGGTGTTTTTTTACAAATATGGTAGGGGAGGAAAGTTTTTTTGGTACAGGAGTACAACATTATAAATGTTTCGAAGTGATTATTATTTGTTGGATTAATATAGATGTACAAAATTTATCGGTCTACTATTAAAACTTTCAAAACGTATCGTGTAGTTGAGGGATGAACCTTCTCCCATGTAGTGTGAAATGGTCCTAGGCAATAAAATCAATCTGTTGGTAATGCATGCTACTCCCTAGCATTCAATTATACTGGGGTTTATGTTATTCCGTTATGATTAGGCGTCATGATTTCTTTCATTCCAGGTCTTATACACCAACGCAGACTTAGGTGGCTCAATGATGATTAATGGTTGTGTATATCCACCCTAGGTCTAATTGCACAAAAAGCGGGGGAGTGGGGAGCTGGAGAGTTACATACTTACGCTATATTTTAGCTATGGATTATGATCTATAATTTAAGTACACTAGGGCTCTCTTGCACGGACGGTGGTATAAATTATATTGACTGGACTTTGTTTGCCCTCCAAATCGATGCGAGAAGACATGCATGCACTGGATTGTCACTGAAACATTCGGCTATTTTTATACAGGTGATCCTTTGTATTCCTTGCATGCTTGGTTTGTTTGGAGGAAGGTCTGGGCCAAGATAACCTATTGACCTGCCGGCAAACGCCCTCCCTATAGTCAATCTCGAAGGTAATTTTACTACTGGTGTAAATTGTTCAGGAGTTCACATTAGATCTGATTTACCCTACATTCCACCGTGATGATATTCAGAATCATGACAAACTTTTAGGCGTTGGACGGACATTTTCTCCCAATTCTTCTTTGAAGGGGCACATTGTGGTTGCAGTGGATCAGCGCTGCCCATAAGGTTGTGGGTTCGAGCCCCCCCCCCGCTGTCGCACATGTTGCCAATGGGTTGTGCACTTGGGCAAGACACTTTACCTGCTTGCCTCTCCCACCCAGGAGTATAAATTGGTACAGGTGTAAAGTAACCATTGTCCGGCCGTAATTCATAGTCCGGAACAATGAGTGAAACAATAGGGCCATCGATTCAGTTTGACTCTTTACCGCAAACATTAGTTCACGCTTTCCGTTATCTCTATGGAGCCCAGCGCGGACTATGGCCCCACCGGATACTTTATATTCTGCTTTCACACCGGTGTGAAAGGAGCTATGTTCGGCAGGAACCACAGTCGGGTTCCATAGACGACAAAGGAACTAAAAGCGTGACACTAAGTGTTACGTGAAGAGTCAACTGAATACTTGACACTATTGTACATTGTCCCGGACCTGGCGGAGACCGGGGGACCATATCTCCTGCCACACCGCGGGGCATATGCTGGGGAATGCAAACAGACTCGCTGTCGGGAGGAAGAAGTGGCGGAACCCCCACAGCAATGAGAAGGTCTGCCCAACGCTGATCGATGACAGAGAGATGGGCACCAGCCCCTGCGGGACCGGCACCATTGCATTTGCATTAGTCTCCCAAGATCTAAACCAATTCTTGTTGGCTCTGTCTACAGTCCCCATAGAGTCCTGTTTTTGTGAAAAACTTTTTGACATTAGTTCCTCCAAGCGGTTTACCATTTAGGGACTTTAACATTGATTTAATGGAAAATTACTGAATCCAAACAATGATCCCAAAGTGTAATTTCTGGCGCGGGATTCAAATCACTAAAAAAAGGTAAATGTTGACCAGATGTTAGATGTCCAGAAAGCATTTGACAGTGTTGATAATAACATTTCTGTCAGCAAGAAGCTTGATGAAGCTTGAAGTTATGGGAATCAGCTCTGGATGCGTCCCATTCTTACCTGTGTGACAGACAGCAACTCATTTGCACGATGGTATTAGATCGTCCTGTCCTATAATCGCGTCAGATTTTCTCAGGCAAGCTGAAACGCGCGGCCGCATTGTATTAGCAATTAAAATCGCGGTTATATTTTACCCCTTGTAACTTGACTACAAGCTGGGGGGCCAGCCATGTGAAAGGGGTATATGACGAGCTGCTTCCATTCAATAATTTTGATTATCAATGCATATACATTCATAATAAAGTACGTCTTGTGTACCAAAATTCACAGGTTTTTATCCAGATTTGCATACTCATTATGAGGATTCTGGCAACTACAGTCCCCCACTACGGAACGGGCGTCAATTCGATTTGAGTAAATATGTATAAAGGTTGTTTGTGGCCAGGAGATATGGTCCTTCCGGGTCACAGTCCGGGAACAACAATGGTGAACAATGGGCAATCAATTCAGTTGCTCTTCACGCAACATTAGTTTCACGTTTATTCCGTTCCGTTATGGAGCCCGGACTATGATTACCATGCCGGGACCTATGATACTTTTCACACCGGTTGAATTTGAAATAACCAACAAAATCATAGGTGAAATTGTTGGTATAATTCTTGAATATAAAAAGGATGTTGTTGTGGAGCGTGGTGCGGCAGCGAGGTGTCCCTGCCTCCTCAGCGGGAATATTGCAATATTCGCTTTCCAATTAAAGGCGCCCCATCTAATTGCACATATATTTTCTGTTTCCTTATAGGCCGGACCATCACCAAATAACTTTAATTAAAACAATCGTGAAGGCAAAAAATTAAATACAAGCCCGTTCCAATGGTTACCCAAAATTTCAGGTTTGATGGTGTTATTGGTGAAAAGATGGGATCGAGCCCGGGATCGGGTGGTGTCCCTTTAACATTTTCTCAACAAAGGAAAACATTTAAATTCAGATGCGATGTTTTTCAACGGATTCCAGTAATTATTAGCCTCACTACTTACACAGTTCGTCACTTTTACAGGCTGTGGTCGCCTTGATTCTTATTGTGGACGGAATTGTGACTGACTGTTTGTTAGCGACGGGGATCTGATGAAATCATTGCATTGAATCTAGTATAATTGCAAAGACCTTAGTCTTGTAACCTTGTCAATAAATGGGTCACCTAGTTGACCTGCTCACATGGTTGTAAATTTAAAGTTTTTTGGGAAAAAATAACAGTTTTATTTAACCCTTATTCATAAATTAATACACACACACTAACCAAAAAGTATTGCAACATGAAGGAAGAAAAAACTTTATATTCAAAAAAATGATTTAAAATTGTACCAGGAGTTATGATACACATATAATATTTGTCAAGTTATGACTTTCAAATAAGATGCTGTCCCAGAATCCAAATACATTGTGTGGGACACATTGTTTAATTTGATTGTCACGTTCCTAAATATGGCTGGTTTAAGGAACTGCCTAATGATAAATTGCCGATTGTACTCTTAAAATGAAATAAAGGCACAGGAAGAACGTTAAAAAGCTCAAAATCGTCGCTAAATGAAAACGGTTACCGTTGTAGTGTCTACTTGAAAAATCGGAGTGGTTGTATCGACTGGTTAATGAGGATAACGCCAAAAAAATGACGATCCACGTCCAATCACATTTGGGACTCAGAAAATTTAATCACAAGAAGAATGGTCGTGCGTGCGTTGATAAGTGCAACCTAACTTGACTGTTGTCATACGTGAGTGTCTTTCCCGATGAATTTCGAATTGAATGTCTCGGGATATTCCCATTTTTTGTTAAGGCCACTGTCTTCAATGCTTTTTTCATTTCCCGTCCACACAAGCACTGCAATTTTTCTCCCGTAAAAATTTAAGTAAAGCCTAACGAACCCGTACAATTTATTAAGCGTATTTTTGAAGCCATTTTTTTATGTCTATATGTCTGTATTCCGTGTGGAGTGCAATCGGCAAGTTATCGTTCGCCAATTATCGTTCGCAAGTTCTGTTTAATCCGCCCCTAACAATGCACATTTTACTCCTATCATTAAAAGCATCCACATACACCCGGTTAAGATACTTTCAGTTTAAATTTTTGCATAGTTCTTGGTTGTATGTTAAGAAATTAACTTACCAAATGGGGCCTTACTGTGATTGATAACCTATGTACTTTGCAATGGCAATGGAAGATCATCTCCCACATTTGATTTGGGAATGCGAGGTCATTGCTCAATTCTGGAGTGAGATCCAGCTGAACCTGGTTGATAACCAAATTTAAATTCAATATGAGAGATGTTTTATTAGGTATCTTAGAGTGATGTCACCAAATATAAACTTTCTATCCTATAGGCCACGTACTTTATATGGCTTTCTAGATGTAAAAAAACAACCCTGATATGGTAGGCTTTATCAACTGGCTAAAACCTGTAGGATAACTGAAAAAAATTGTTATTTATTTTATGTTTATAGCAATAGGAAAATAACAATCTTGCAAAGTGGTGGTGATGTGCAGTAGGTTGGAATAGGAATAGTAAATCTTTAAGAATCTGTTTGTAAGTGTTTACTTTACGCGTTTTTATATTCTATATATATTAGAAATTTTTTTTTAGTGTCGTTGTTGTTTTTAACATGTATTTTAGTTGATGCAATAAATTGGCGGGACGTTTGGCTCTGCAGAAGAAAAAAAAAAAAAAAAATCAAATCAAACGTTTTTCAACCCTCTTGGATTCTGCGGGAATAACGGCTGTAGGAAAAACACAACTTGGCTCCAGTACGTAGTAAGTGTGGTCAAGAATGTATGGTAATTGAACCACTTATGAATTTCGCTTCAGCATATTTGCATATTTACTTTTGGCCAGTGTGTTTAGTTATAGAAAAATACTAAAAGAATACCAAACATATTGTTGCCTTTGGTATCATTTTTTTTAGTCAGCATTGATATTAATACCAATTAACAAGCAATACAATCATGGGTGTGGTGTACAAAACAGGTTACACTGTGTTTTTTACCCAAGGAATTGCAACCGAAAACAACTTTGGTCCAGATTAATAATATATTAACCAGTTTCTATTCTCAACCTGTGGAACATTGTAGAAATAAGGAGGAAAAAGTTGGTACCGGAGTAAACATAATGTTCGAATTGATCTAATAGATGTAACAATTTATCGGTTCTATATTAAAAACTTTCAAAAACGTCTCATGTAGATGAAGGTTATGAACCTCGGGGTTATAAACATACAACCCCCTCCCCCCCCCCCCATTGTAGTGGGCAAATGAGACCTAGGCATAAAAATCAATATGGTGGTAATGACATGATACTCCCTAGCATTCTCAATTATAATGGGGATTATGTTGATGCCGTATATATAGGGATGATTGATTTCTTTCATTCAGGTCTTATACACCAAGGAGACCTAGGTGGGCTAATGTGATTAATGGTGTTGGATATCCAACCTAGGTTCCAATTGCACAAAACCGGGGGGGGGGCTGAGTACTTACGCTATAGGTTATCTATGATCTATAATGTTAAGTACAATAGTCCATCTGAAGGTAATTTACAGGTTGTAAATGTTCATTGGGTTCACATAGTAGTATACTATTTCCCTACATCCCACAATTTTGAGGCGTTTGGGGGAACATTATTCTCCAATTCTTCTTTAAGGGGGCACATGTGGTGCAGGGATCAGCGCTGCCTCATAAGGTGTGGTTTGAGCCACGCTGTCGCCAAGGGCCTAATGTGTTGTGCACTTGGGCAAGAAACTTAAACACATCGCTTGCCTCTCTCCACCCGGAGTATAAATGGGTACCGGTGTAAAAAAGAGATATGGTCCGGCAGGATTCATATGCTCCATAGACGACAACGGATTCATAAAAGCGTGAAACTAATGTTACGTGAAGAGTCAGTAAATGAATCGATTGCCCTTATTGTTTGCCATGTTCCCGACTGTGGAGACCGGCGGACCATATCTCCTTGCCACAACGACATAGTGGGAATGCAAAAAGACTCGCTGTGCGGGGGAGTAAGAGAAGTGGCGAAACCCCCACAGCAAACATTTATATGAGAGAGTCTGGCCCAAACGACGGATTGACAGAGAGATGGGCAATCCTACGGGCGCCGCACATTTGCATTTGCATTATTCTCCCAAGATCTACACCAAATTTTGTTGGCTCTGTCTACAGTCCCCATAGAAGTCCGTTTTTGTGAAACAATTTGCAAACAAACTTTATGACATTAGGTCCTGATCAAGAGTGTTTAACATTTTTAGGGGGACTTTAACATTGGATTTAATGAAATTCTACTGATCCATAACAAGTATCAAGTGGCTTCTGGCGCTGGATTCAAAAATCATAAAAAAGATAAGTTGGACAGGTCCACTGTTACAATTAGCAATGTGCTTTGGAACTAAGTACTGAATAGCATACTGATCAATGTGGCTTGGGCTGACTTCAAATCAATCTAAAGCACCAAACGGTAGATCACACCCTCAATTTGAAAAAAATAAGAATATAGAAATAAATCCACACTCGTGAAAATAATACACAGGCGTCTACTTACCATGATTATACAGTGCTGCTAAATCAAGTTCAAAAGGAGGTGAAAGCAGCTAAAGCTTTCTACCTTCAACCACCCTGAATGAATCCATTGGAGACCTCAATTTATGGAGGTCACCTAAACAACCTGGGGTATTATACCAAACCAGTGGAAACGGTGAATTCTGTTATGACATTCAAACTGTTTGTAGTTATATCTTTTTTCAGGTTTATTTTGCTTTTGTTTAAGAGACATTTTCTTAAAAATCGACCGAAATGGAAAAAGTTGGCAGACCTTAAAAATGGATTTTCTTCAAAGTTTGTGTATGAATAGGTTTAGATCGTTACTTTAAATTTGACACTTATTTCACCTCTCACCTTGGTTGCCCATGGCAACACCCAAATACAGATTTTCACATTATTGCACATTTTACATGTTTTCGAACCTTAAAAAAGACAAAATTTGATGTTAATAACACGTAATACTAGAAAATTACAATAATCATAAGTAAAAAACAATGATACTGGATTTTTGATTTCAAAAACAGGCCAGAAACATTGCAGGAGTTTCATTTTGGAAGATTACCATTATTTTAAAAGGGGTTGGTTGAGCAAATTAATTGTTGTAGTAAAAAAATCATGTATTATGATTTGAAATAAACTCCAAGGTAACGTTCCCAAGGCAGTAATTTGTTAGTGTAGACAGAGAAGGTGATGGTTCTGGTGAAAGAAATTAAAATAAGTTTGGACTTTGTAGTAGATTGATAGGACGTGTCTGCCACAAACGTTTGTACTTTTTCATGTAAATGAAATCTAAGCTAGTGACAAAAATAAATGCATTTTTCTATTAAGGTTCACATAGGAACTTTTTATTTTTTTTATTTGTAGCAGCATGACAGGGTCAAAAGTGGTACCTGTTAACAACCCCCACTCCATCACAGAATAGCCTGCCCCACCCCCCATAAACGTATCTACAGTGCAAGTAGATGTTCAATCAAAGCATAGGTGAATTATAACCCCAGCAATATTTCCTTATGGGATGTCCTCTACCCCACGGCAACCTCACCTGTCCCACACCAGCCCTCCAGGATTCTCCCCAACCAACCACTGAAGCCCACAAACCTTACCCCCCCCCAAACACCACCAAAAAAGAATCCCCAAATACTACTTAGAAAGTTTCCATTGTACAGGATTTGTGATGCTATGTTTTGACATCTCTGGAGAACACCAGCCTCTTTGGGACTCTATACAAATAATGTGATAGGCCACCAAGTTTCACCCACCCACTGCCCACCCCTCAAAAACCCCATCCTTAACCTACCCCCACTCCGCAAAAAAGTTCCTCAAAAACCTACCTAGGGAAAATTGACAATTTTCATTAACATGTGAATTGTGATGCTTAGGTATGACAAGCTCAGGAGAAAATCAACTTCTTTTGACATTATATAAATGATGTGGTAGACCACCCAAGTTATCACGGAACCAACCCACTCAAACTGCCCATCATTATCCCCACCTCACCCCTAAAAATTTGCGCCAAAAATAACCTACCTTGGAAATTTGACAAGGAGTCATAACATATGATTGTGCTGCCTATGTTTGACATGCTCAGGAGAACACTGACCGCTTATTGACTCGCCCACCACCCATTCAAACTCGCCATCCTTATCTTATTGTGAAGGCAGTTTTCAATTACAAAAAACAGATTATTGAGTCGAAAAGCTAGGTTTTTCATAAACCTAGTTCATCGGTCGAGAAACCTGGTTTTTTATTAAAAAAATCTTTTTCTGAAATCTTGCTTATCGGATTACTCTCCAAGTGCAAAGGAGTGAAATTTTACACCTATCAGAAAGTATTTAAGGTCCAAATTTACTCTTGATATTTTACCACTGATAAACTATCATCATGAAATATCAAGGGTAAAATAAAAAAAATTGTTTGAAAGGTGATAAAATTATATACATTTTGTAAATTATCATGGGCTAAATTGATCAAAAAGATTTTTGGGGGAGTTGGGGCCCTGTAGTCACTCTAAAAGTGTGAAAAGTTACTCTTTTGAATTTCGAGGGCAGATAAGCATGTTTTTCTAAAACCAGGTTATTGATTTGAAAAGAAAACCGTTTCGCGGCCTGCTTAACTCAGATGAAAAGCGATGTCTTTCACTTCTATGTACTGTACGTCATACCTGCCTATGGCACGTAGTTTGACAACCCAAAAAGAAAACACTTTATGCCGAAAACCACCTAAACCAGGTTTTCCGATTGATAAAATGGTTTTTGAAATAAAAATATACCAGTTTATCTATTCGAAATGCTATTTTTTATCCCCCTGGCTTGAAAAGCATAGGGGATATGCGAGGGTGCGAATGTCCGTATGGGTTAAGTGATGTGTACATTATGTGTGTTCCAGTGTGGTTAGGTTTTGGTAGGTTTTCGTTTTTTGCCGTCTCCTTTGAAAAGTTAAGTCCGATTTTAACAGACTTGGGGTAAGGTGCTAGGGGTCTTTATGGATGATGTCAAAGGTCATGGACAAAGGTCATATGAGGTCCAGTTCCAGACTGCCATCTTGCCAGGGGGATGATGAGAGGGGATCTTGCAGTATTTTTAAAATAAACTAGTTTAACCTGTTGTGATCGAAAAACCAGAGTTTAAAAAAAACCTTGCCTATCGAATTCGATAAAACTGTTTTTTATTTGAAAAAAATTTTGATGTTTTACTAATATCGTCGAAAACATGTTCAGGATTCTTGATCAACTTAGTTGATCGGTTCAAACAACCTGTGGTTTAAGGATTTGAAATGAAAATGGGGAATTAAAGGGACAAAACGTAGAAAATGGTTAATTTTGTATTTTGACTTTAAGTAGGGAAGAGAAAGTGCTTTCAAGACATAGAGCAAGCATCGGATGGGGTTGGCTAGTTTCTCAGCATTTTTTTATGTTTCCGGTACTTTTTGGAGGGCACTCTGACATTTCCACTGTAGGAAATATATATAGTGAACTATTTGTACATCAACTAAAAGGCAGGCTTGCTAAAGGCTGTATTTACAAGGCGTTCAAACGAACATCAGCGCAGTTGGGTTGTGAATTTGTGGACATCTAAAATGAAGGTTGTGGTTTCATTTCATCTACACGTAGAATGCTGCCTCATTTAGAGGAGGTATTCGATATTCAAGGTAGTCACCATTCCAAACCAAAAAAAAAACCAACAAAAACAAAAAAACCCCCAACAACAGAGAACGCAATGTAGGTGAAGCTGGCAACTTCTAAAAGCTAACAAAAATTTAGTTTATGAAAGATAGTATAAATACATAGCAAACATCAAAGCTGCAAGTGTCCGTTTGTGGAAAAACTAGAACATTTCATGAAAGAATTGGCCGATGTCAGGTAGCAACCGTCCTCTCTAACTAAAATTTGCAGGTCACCCAAAGCTCTGAATAATATTTTAAACATCTTAATAATGTTCCCCTTCAGAACTTAAAGAATAAAGGGTGAAAAAACCATTAGTTTATGAAGTGTAAAAATCATGAGAATAGTGTTTTTTTTAAACATAGTGTTCGCCATGCGTATTTGGCAACACCTTACATAATAGGTGGTAAAAACCTTTTTGAGTAAGATTGAGATTTTATCATGAGTTTTCCATTGCATCTTTGCCTCTGTAGACATCTTATATACAAAATTAATGGTAAATGTGCTATTTTTAAGTACTGCACGCTACGTAGAATTCCTGCAAAAAGCCAGTTTCCTGGTAAACAATGCTCTTTAATGCTGCATATCCCCAAGTTCTGTTTTATTTGTAGAACATAGAAGAAATATATGTACCCACACTAAAGCCATACTATCCAAGAAGCGTTACCTTGGAATTAGACTTAGTAAAAAAGGTAATTTTCAATAGTCAATCAAAAAATTATGCACAAACCCCTACTTTGTGATAATGGTATCTGCCAAAACACAGATGTCTGTAAAATCGGTTTGAATAATTTTGAAAAAGTTTAAAGATAGTTTATAGCTATACTAAAATGTTTACGTTGTTAATGCCTGTGTTCATTAGATGAGGGTGGCATTAATTCAGGCATTTTCAGGTCTACAAAAAGGGTGAATTTGGAAATTATAGAAAATACGGTGTTTTGGCCGTAACCATGGCAACCAGGGTCGAGGAGTTAAATAATTGTCATATTTGATTACTTTGATCAAAGACCCTTCCACGTTGAAAATATGAAGGAAATCTTTTTTGAGTCTGCCACTTGGTCGATTTTTACAGAAGCCTCTAAGTATTTTGTTATATTCTGTTGTTTGCTGTTCGTATGCGTTTACGACCTCGGTGTAAGGCGCTTTATAAGCATTGTTTATTATTTATCTTCATTCAAGCAATCAATCGATCAATTCAATTTTATTCAGCTTAACATATCGAACGTGACCGAAATGTAAAAATACAGTATATATATAATAATACTAAAGTGCAATTGAAGACCTGTATAAAGAATAAAACTGGTGAGGT
>JAMKCH010039742.1:0-30245 GCA_023653785.1 Ophioderma brevispina
TTCTGGCATGATTTTAACAGATACCAATTTTGTAATAGTTAAAGTTCCATTTCATTGACGTGCAAAAATATTTGGGGGATTGTTTATATTTGGAAAAAGAATATTTTTCATTGGAACTGATTATATTGACTATTAAAACTTGTGTCGATAAAAACTAGACGTCTTTTGTTTACTTTAATCGTGTTTTGTTTCTCTTGTCAAGTTTGCAATCTTTTGTGTTGAGCTACAAGACGCATGGTAGACTGGTGAAGTACTCTGCCCTCTATAAGTGGCACAAAATCGTTTTGGTAATATCGCCAACTAAATTGATTATATCTCTGGATTGACAAAAGTAAATAAGGTGCAACAAAGACCTTGGAAAGCCTGGTCTTTTTGTTCTTTAATATTATGCCAAGGAAGAATGACTTTATTTGAAATTTCATATTTAAAAACCAATTTTTTTTCCTGATTGTCCCATTTATTTTTTGAGACAGGCTGTATATACATTGCCGATACCTAAACTGCTCTGACGATGTCAGCCAATATGGCAGTTCAAAATCTCAAAAAAACCCATGATCCAAATTTACAATTATTAGCCACAAATCAACGCAGACATTCTGATTTGATCCATGTAGAAACTAATATCTCTACTAATACTCCCACAAAAAGTGAGAAAACACCATTTTTTCGCCATATTGGCCCATGAATTGGAATTATTTTTATCTGTATGTAGGTGAATGTTCAAACATTTGCCAAGTTGTAATTGGAAGAATAACAATGTGGCATATAATGACTTAGTTGTTAATGTTTTTTGTATAAATTGTCCTACATGTCTTATCAAAAATATAAGTTGGAAAATTAATTCTAAGATAATAAAACCCACCTTTTACCTGTAGTTCTATTCACAACTCTATTTAAAGGGCCAAGACCCGATCGGCAATAGTCTTCGTCCCAGAACCTCAGATGTTAGAAGTGGTCCAAAAGTTGGTAATCTGAAGAAAGCTAACTATTTTTCTCATTTACTCTGTAAATCATAGGGCTAAAAGTATGTTTTGGTTACAAGTTTATGATCGAAAGTGTGTCCCCATTTTGGTCGACCATATTAATTTTTACACACATTAACGTACGGGGCTTACAAAATCACGGGAATTAGCTCTCACCAGCACATCAAATTGTGAAAATTTGTTTTTAAATCATAACTTTGACAGTAACTTTACAGATATTTGGGGTGAAGGCCATTCTATCACGAATGGAAATTTTATATACCTAATCCGGTCATCCGACCGCCTTAGGAAGAGCTTTGATGTCAGAACGATGTGAGAGTGCGAAGAATTGACATTCCTTTTCCCAATATCCCACAATGTAGAAACATACTAGAATGTGCTAGAAGACTCAAATTGATTTTTGTACGGGGTAATAGAGTTGTTTAAGAGAAAGTTTTTAAACATTTGAATATTCAGAAATAGTGGAAGGAGACTTTCTAGAATAACTCACAAGTGTAAAGACCCCCTCTATCGAGATAATCTGTGATAATTCCCAATAGTAGCATACGTATATAACATCGTAGATGTATAGATAACTTGTGGAGCATTCTGCTAGGATGTATACGTTTTTCGTTGGTGTTGGACTGAGGCATCCTATGATAAGCGGCAGGAGGCATTTAACGCTGATCAAGCTTCTTGGCATGGTTTAATCAATTTCTCATCCAGGGCAGCCATATTCTGCGTAATGAGTAGGTCACAGGGCAAGTGCCGTCGATCTTAGGGTATGTGGCGAGCATCCCATCTTATGCCCATTGGAGTTTTTGTTCAATATGTTTTGCGTGAACATAACTTTTTACTTACTCTTCGTCCTTTCCTCGATGTGGGTCTTAAAGAGAGAGTGCGGTCCATGTAACTTAGGTAGACAGGGTTTACATAGTTCTCCAGGGGTGTTTACGACCACTTAGGGGTCCGTTCCCGAAAGTAGTCGTACGAACCGTCGTAAGCCCCTTTCTATCGCAACTTTTGCGTAAAGTCCACACTTACGAATTTACTTTACTACTGCGTTCCCGAAACTTGTATTCACTAAGATTTTCTCAAAACTTGCGAAAAATCGACGTCTGTCGTAACTAGCACGTACGCTATTTCCGCGACTGTTCATGCGTTCCTGAAGGCACTATACTTAGTCCCAGGATTATCGTAAAGATACGCTAATTTCTACGTCTCCTCAGAGTAGACGTAGACTTGACATGTAACGATATCAGTTTGATATTTTGGACATTATGGAAGAGCTAAGTATTCGTGATTTTATTTTTGAAAAGGCTAACTCAGAAATTACATAATATGATAAAAGTACAAAATTAAAAATATTGATTTCTTTTTTTAAAGATAAACTATACCTCTTTTGTAAGAAAAGTAAACATTATTGTGAGGTGTTAATTTGCTAAAAGGTTCAAATGCCGAATTACTTTACGTCTACATGAAAAACTGCTCTTGTGCATGAGTATTTGACACAACACACTATATTATTCATGGTATCTAATGAAGACGAAAATAATATTCCTATACCGTATTGTGTCCTTGCTTTTTAAATATATACAAATATACGCGAGATGTCCGTCTTATGAAGAGTGGGATCATCAATTCTACATTATGGCTGTTAGAGTAAGGGTTGGTTAGCTATGCACTTGTAACATCAAGGTTTATGCAGACAAATTAACAAACCATATAACCCGTTTTGGCTCACAGAGTAAACAGAAATATTTTATGTAGTTATTATGACCAACTTGAACCCCTAAAAATATTTTTCATCATTGCTCAAAACAAATCTTAAATGTGCAAATTAGATACAACAAATCTGGATCCCCGATACCCAATAAAACAAAAAATATATTACTTAATCCATATTTTAAGAACAATATCTTTAATTCCAGGATTTAATCCTACATGGAACATCTTGTTATATAGGTCTATGTTATATTTTTGAGAAAAACTTTACAATAACCGTCCATGTGCCAGCATGTTAGTATTCATTGCATCTTGCACAGTAATTTAAATTTAAAATGTACATTTTACCTGTAAGTTATGGTATAGAAGGCGACGTGTACATGTTAACACGATAGTGATTTTTTGAATTATATTTCTTCTTTATCATACAAGGACCCTTCCGAATTTCGATTAAAAAAAGAAAATAACAAAATAAGGTATGAATTACCTCTAAATTGGTCACAGAATGAAATAAACGCTCTCACTCGCAGAAGCTATAACTATGAAAAGTCATATAATTAAACACTTTGCTATACTAAAACGACTTAATTAATAAGCGTGATGAAAAAGAAGTGAAACACAGAGCTACATGAAGCAAATAAAAAAAATATTAAAGAGTTTAACACACAACCACTACACCCAACGCGAACAAAAACATACATTACTAATCAAGACCAATTGACGCGACAATCAAGAGAACCCTGTCCGAGTGTTTAATACTTGTTAAAGGTCTATAGATACCACAACTCACATCACATCCTGATGATAATAGGCACATAGTAACATTCGCAAACGTGTCTCAGACTTTGTCCCAGACAGAGACCAATTGTAATCCCAATCACTGATGGAATGACCTTTAATTCGGCTAGTTTATGTAATAAGAATTGTCGTAGGTTTACTTGTGAATATGCAGTACGGCATCTTAGACACTGTCGGGAACGCTACTACCATGGTCGTAACCAAAATCAAAGCCGTGAGTAAGATGAAATTCGATATAGTTTCGGGAAGGACCCAGGTAACTTAAGATGACGGTGGCGTCACGGTGCGTAGATGGAAAGCACACACTGTGTCTAGGATGGATTGCACGTAGGTGGTTTTCCTAGTAATAGGAGTGAGTTCATCCAGAGATTTGGAGAGTCTCTCTTAACAACTGTGAAGTCGGATCTTGTGCGCTTAATTCCAAAGATAATCGAATAAATAAAACGGACAGGTTCCTGCCACTCCTAGGTGGTAGTTGGTATAGAGGTGGAACAGGAGAGGTGCGAGCACACTCCCTTGTGGTAGACCATTCTGGAGCTGCGAATCGCGGCTCCTTCTTCGCTGCTAGCTGAACAAGAACATCCTGTTTGCCAGCACTCCTCGGATAAGCTCAGTCAAGCGGATGCCTTGTAATTCCGAAATCGTATGGAGTAGGATTGTGATTAACAGGTCAGACGCTGCTGAGTTAGTCGACGAACACAGCTACGTTCCATACCCTTCTCGACACAGCCTCAAGTGTGAGTTAGGTGGTATTGCTTGTTGTTAGTGCCTGTACGGAAACCTGCTTGTTTTGGTATGGGTGTTCGTCTAATCAAATGTGCATACGATTGAGCAGGGAACGTTCAAAGAGGCTTGTGTTGGCTGCAGGAGTGATATTGGCATGGAGCTCTTGGGATGGATTGATCTTTCCCAGGCTTTTAGGAGTGCATAACATGTGCTTTCCTCCCGATCTTTGGGAACAGTGGGGAAATAAGGGAGCAATTGTAGAGCTCACGAAAACCATCCTTTGCTAAATGGGCCAAGATTTTTTAGCGCTCGTTGGATGATTGTCAGGCCTACTGCTTTCCTGGTTGAAGTTTCGCAATAAAGGATTCCAATTCGTCATGTTGAAGGGGCGAGTGAAACCAGGTTTTGCCACTAAACCTCTATGGTTATAGTGAGCGTCTGGGGCGTATTGCGCACTGGCCATGTAAAAGCAAGTTGGTGGGCAACTTGGTTGGGTTGTGACATTTGGCTGCTGCGGAGGTTCTGTTGGATCCCTCGGAGCTTTCGGATAATAGACCATGCTTTCTTACTCTTATGGGTCATATCGTTGGATTCAATTAACGTATGCCAGGTTTTGATCTTTTCCTGGGAGATCCTCTCCGAAACTTCCTCACCTTTAGCAGTTGCTTCAGCCGAAAAAGGATCAGCTTCAAACATGGTGATATACTCTTGGTATTCTCTAGCACATTCCTTGGGCATGAATCTCCGGGCAGTCTTCACTAGTTGGGCAAATTTATCATAGTTATGGGGTTTTGGAGCAATCCTCTTCACGTTCTGATCCAGGTCATCAGTGAATCCTTGCCAGTCTGCTTTCCTGTAATTAAAGCGACGCTTAAAAGGCACTTTGTTTGGTCTTACTGCAGCGTTGACTTGGATACCGATTGGTCGATGTTGAGTTAGTGGAACAGGATCCAGAACAATCTTGCTACACAGGTTAGAGATGTTTTTACTAACAATAGCTAGATCAGGGTTGTAACCTCTCTCCCAACGGGCGCTATGAAATGATGGCGGCAGCTTAGAGTCGTGAAGGGGACGTAGATGTTGACAGTCTATCCATTCTTTGACAGCTTGTCCGTCTTTGTTTTTTTTTCTTTTCCATAAGGCACACGCTCCGGTGCCTTATGCTTTTATTTTTTTTTACACACATACAAAAACCTTAGACAATTTACACAACACAAGAAAACAGTAAGTACAAGTACAAGCCGTCAATAGTATCGGTACCATACAAAGTATCAAACTTGTTAGTTTCATGGTAGCCCCATTGGGTACTGTGGCTGTTGAAAGTCGTTCACTGAAGAAGTGATGTTTGGTGAATTCCCAAGGCTGAGTGGAGGGTGCTTTAGTATACTGATGGAGGTTGGAGAAGGATTGTATTGTTGTAACTATTTTGACAGAGCTAGCTCAAGGTGAGGACTTCGCTTTGTTGTCATCCAGACATTGAGGTTGTCTATACGGTGCCTGTTCTCACATATGTAGCACTTCCAAATTGGTCGAGGGGTCTCTCGAGATGGCAAGGGACCATTCCTGGTATGGTTGGGCGGTGGTAATCGATTCCTCTGGGGTTTCTGCAGACATAGGGACATCGCAATGGAGATTGGTACACAAATCAGCAATGATGTTACTTTTTGCATTGGGAAAAACCCTCCACAGTCAATGATTGATATAGTCAAGGCAGACCTTTGAATTGAAAAGGCCTGCGCTGGCATCTAGTCATGATATGGGTATTATACTTAAGAAATGATGTTAAAGAAAAAACAGTGTTTGGTTTGTTGGAGATTAGATCGTGTTGGCAGTTCTACCAGGGAAGCCACAGCGGTTCCTACTTCTCCCCTAACATAATATAGACTCTAGAAAAGGCATTATGACAATGACTGCAGTAATAATTAATACAATTGGTCTGGTGCCGAGGTCAATATTTATCGATTTTCGCTTTTTTTGTTCACATTACAAAATGTCTTTCGCGACCCAAGTCGCGATCAAAAAATTCATCAAGTAATGAAAGTGTAAGATCTGACCCCATTACGGCGATTGGCCTAACAATTTTACCGTTAGCTATTAACGTTTAATTCATATGGCCAAGCGCAACGTTCAGGACGGATGAAGATGCCTTTAAATAGTCAGGAACGAAATAGGCGAACAGTTGTGCGTAATACGTAATCCGACTCCCCAGAGCAGAAGGGTGCCGTGATTGGATAGGGTGTTAGGGAATTAATCGGGTTTTGATGCACAGGAGCCAACGTACACGCATTTATGCATTTTCGACCCCCTCCTCAAAAATGGGCTGAAATTAAATAACGTTACCGGAGAATCTGAAATTTACATTTGTGACACACAGTTTTGCCAATGGTTCTGCTGCCCATTAAATCATAAAAATGTTGCAATTGTAAATGGTCAAACCATATCTACCTCACGGCTAAGAGAGTTCTTATGAGAAAAGTTATTTGAAAACAATCCTATTAGCACATTTTTGTGACAGGTTTACTGGTTTAAAAGTAAGAGACAAAATAGAGAATTTTTTAATTGTAAAAATCGATTCGCTTACATGTATTACTAAGGTCGGGTAATAACATGACTTTATTTTCCTCTACAACTGAGGTAAATCGAATAGAAATGGGATAAGAGTGAATTACGGATTTTGCTTCTGGGCAAAGTTGTTAGGTCAGATATTGCTCAACAACTTTCTTTCATGCTTTGGTTGCATCTCGTTTCCTCTTCGAATTAATAATAATGATAAAGAATAAGCCCTAATAGCCACATTGCGATCGGCTTCTGATCTTGGAGGACCGCGGCCTAGTTTCGGCCGAGAGGCCAATGGACACTGTAGTACAAGCAAAGAGGGGTTTTACCGCTTAAGCAATCCGCCACAATTAAAAGGATAAGCAGCGATTGATTTGCTAATCCGAAAATCGAAAAAATCATCCAATTCATATTTTATATTTTTGTTACGTGATGGAGATGTTGCGTGAAATCCGTGTATTAAAGACAAGGCAGTACTTTTTATCTGAATCTGTAATTTCTATACGTGCGTTATCAAAATTACGACTTGAGATCAAAAAAAGGGACTTTCCCGATGATATCCCAGATTTTAAGCGTGATAATGTGCACCATGATCGATACAGTTAGACCTCAAAAATAAACATTATCGATCCTTTGTTTATTTTGTACTGTGGTAAACCAACAATCAGCTGTTTAGTGTATATTTGAGACCCCGTACGCTGTATGTTATTTGCGGGAGACGGTATTATGACAAATTTCACTATTTGATGGTTGATTCTATATTAAAGCACTTATATGGAATTGTACACGTTTATCCGTCGATTTATAAGTAAAAAAATGCACTTTTCACCTTGTTTCGATTCTCTCAATGGTTAATTCGTAATTTAAGGATTTTTAAAAAAAATAAAAAAAATAAAAAAAATAAAAAAAATAAAAAAAGTTGTTGGCATCTGACATACGCACTAGGCAAATCACAAAGTTATACCACAGAAAAACTGGAGAAGAGAGAGAGAGATTTCAAATAACAGTTGTGGCTAAAAAAATGAAAATTCGGATTTTTGCATGGTCTAAAGCTTTCTATCTAAAATATCCCTATCTTGAAAGGATTTAAGCTGAAAACTGTTTTTGATTCCCAAAAATTGTGAAAATTTTGAATATAATGATAGGCGTAAATGGGGGAATAAACCTATGTTTCTATTGAAATACAGGTATATACAATAACCTTTTTTTTCACTTTAAGTTATTTCTGTAGCCACTAAAAGGGTAGGGAATCTATTGACTGTCTAATCTATATGAAAACCACTACATCTCACAGAAAATAGTGATGACTTGATGAAATCTCTCGTTTCACCTTTAAAAACGTTGATGTTTTGAAAGGTTCAGAGAATCGAAGTGAAGATGGGCTGACATGTTGCAAGACTCTGACAATATACAGCATATCGAATTGGGATTTCTTGTCAGCGTTTCTTTCTACATATTACAAATTTTATAAAACAATCATCAAAGTGTGGACCTTTCGTTCCTTTTGTGGAATTGAGGGTTGCAACCGCATCCCCTGCCTTACAGGTTTTCCTGACAATGAGAATGTCTATTCAAGTTAATTTTTAATAGGTGACCTGCAGCCGAAACGAGCGGTAAGTCGCTCTACCCTTCAAATTATTGAACCACACAGTAGCATCTCAATATTTTATTTATTTGTGAAATAGGAATGCATTTTGCTTTACGGGGTTTAAAAATTATAGCACAAGCCAAATCGTTAAGGTGATAAAACCTGAAACTTTTCCAACTGCCTGGCAATATAACAATGACATGTGTTGATGGGGCATTTGTATAATAGCTCTATTGTTTGTTGGAGTCTAGTATATCCATTCGTCACTGATATGCTGGAACACAAATTCAATTCCTTTGTTCATTTTCAAGCAAAATTTTCAAGTTAATTTGAAAAAGAGCATGGTTAAATATTTTAAAATAATTTCTCTAACCTGATTTGACACGGGGTTTTTTTGTATAGTCCCTAGGATTAGCCAAAAAATCGTGCTCTTTGTATAGCCTTTGGCGCAAATATTATATCAATTGATTTTTGTTTCTTCCTATGTTTTCAGGGTCAAAGAATCCAAATATAATATGACTTTTAATAATCCTTATACAACCATTTTATTCAATATGGCCCGCCAATTTAACCTGAAATTTTTGACAAAATAATGAATTGAATTGATTGTGCTTGTTTATCTATGTTCAGGGCCGCTAAACGAAGTACCACATAATATAAAGAATGAACAACAAATAGGCATGGCTCACATTTCTCTTTACCCCTATAGACATTAGTTGGCCCGCGCAGGACTGCATTCGCAATCGCGAGGTTCGGAAGTCATGTAAATCTGGCGATCTTTGCCAGGTTAAAGCAACAGATTTTTCGAAAAGAATAGGTATCATCCTGGAACTCTACCAGCACTCAGCCCCACGGTGATTTATGTACAATAATAACACTCAACGGAAACAATTACCTAGACGCATAACCCCCGTAGCGCGCGCACGTGGCTGTAAGCCTGCTACAACTAACACGGGGAATCTCTGCTCATATCATCCACGGTAATGGTATTTAGTCGCTGACTAGGTTTTCAGTTTGTAGACTTATGGACCCATCTTTTTCACATTCATGCGGGGACCATTGAATATTAATTAGTAAAAAGAAGCAATATACAGATGTTGAATCTCTTAAAAAGGAATTTTATTATGGGGAAAACAGCCAATTTTTGGAAAAAATCAAGATTTTGATGAGTCCCGATTAATTGGTTTATTATTTTTGCTCGGGGGAGCCCATTCAGGTAAAAATGACGTACGTATCCCGACATTGGAAAACTAAACACCGATTATCGTCATCTTACGTCGGTTTTTGAATCTGTAGGGAAAAGTAAATTTTGTACTGTTTAGACTAAATATACGGTGTCTTTTGGAAAAAAATAATAGCACTTTGGCAGAGGTCATATGTACAACCTTGATTTCACATAGTCGGATTTATATATTCGGTCGCCCCCCGAGAGCACACTGATCTCTGATACCTGACACGTGACTTGTACCTGACACGTGACACAAACTATTCATCTCGTACGTTTATAACTACAATACGCAACAGCAAGCATTCTGTATCCTGATTGTCACAGCGTATTCGATCAAGATGTGAGACATACATATTGGTTCTGTACAGGGATGGTAGGACACGATCTTCTCGATTTGGGCATTGGGGATTCCAAACGGTAATTTGGTGAAACTGCTACATGCATTTACTATGGCTAGTACTATGGAGTCTCGTCTCGCAGTGACATTAAAAATCATCTCTTAAACCTTTTGTTCAAAAGATCTTGTAAGATCATGATAAATTAAAAAAAAATAGAAGTTCCACATCATCATTGCTTCTGTCAAATAACCTGTGCATAACTCCAAACTCCAGAAACTTCCCCTGGCAAATAATTCTATCAAGCCTAATACCCTTGAACATCGCGCCATGGCTACAGAGGCTATCGCCTGTAGGCCAGGCGCACCGATACACTCTACAATCAAAACAGCCCTATTTATAATTATTTACACCCCAAACCATTGGCACTCGGGATTTCAATTTGATTCAAATCAACTAGTGTGATGATAAGTACTAGCAGGGTCATTGTACGAAAAGCTGATGATTATCAACTCTCTCGTGCTTCCCCAGTCGTAACTAATAAAAGGGTCAATCAGATAAACGCAAACAATCTTGTCTATTTCTTTCTTAAGAGTTACCATGAAGTGTACGGTGTGGTATCAGCATTTCCATCAAATAATAGGTGCGAATTTCAACTCCGGGAGCTTTATTTAGCGAGTTTGAATTGTGAATCGAATAGATTTTTGTGCTACTGAATCTCTGTTTCCTAATTTTGACACTTTTATTATTTATCAGCTGCTTTTCATAATTATACAGGGTATCGCAAAGATATTACATTTAAAAACATTGAAATATACGCACGCCTGTATTTATTTTTTTAAAAGGAGATCATTACGCTACGCTTTGCTTATTGTTCTCACTGGGTTGATGGGAGCGGCCATGTTGCCAACAATAAAAAGCAGGTGTGTGATGGAATGTTATAATTTTAGCGGATAATATAATGTGTCTCACAAAATGTCACTGTTCTTAAAAAGCAGGACTAAATGTCAACCGAAACGCTATTCAGTATTGTAATGCTCGAGTAGAGCCATTAAATTTCGAGTCCCTCAATGCCATATGCTATACAATCACTTGAAATTCCCCGCGTAAAATCAATTGAGACCTTCAATGCTCACCTTGGAATGACACTATTTTACTATCTGGCCAGTTGAACGGTGATGTGGGACAGGTGGACTTCAATTGGCTCTCTCTCTTCATTGGGATACTGTGGTAAAATCTTTACATCTGAAGTAAGTAGGCCTGCTCGTTATTTGTATTGAGGTTAATCTGTGAAGTAGTTATTTCTTTATTGGAATATAATCACTGCAGATGTGCGTCGATTCAAAGGCATACAAACCTATTAATATACATGTTAGATACTCAAAGTAATGACTTTGTTTTGACAATCGTCATGGGACCAATTATAGACATGACGTAGCAATGGCGCGAGATGGCCGAAACGTCACTATGGCCGTGAGATTATTGGTAACATGGATGCGCCCATCATTTCCCGATTTAATTTTTGTCTTCTAATTAGCCAATTAATTAATTTTTTTATGTCAAGGCTAATCTAGGCATTACAGCAGTTAGCTAATTAGTAACGCTGACGGATTGGCGCCAAGATAGCGATTAACCTCCCTTTTGAAACTCTGCAAGTCCTGGTTTGATGCTACATGAGCAGGAAGGGCATTCCATAAGCCTACAGAGAATGGGAGAAAATAATCTTCTGTGGGAGGCCAAGTTGGACCTTGGGACTTTCACAGCAAGGTCGTGAGACTTGACAGAGCACCCAGTAACTTATCTGAGAATCCTAAGGCAGAAAGCTTGGCCAGTAGACCAGGATGCCACACTCTGTCAAATGCTTTGCTGATATCAAGACATACAATTCTAGCTTCCTCTTTGTCATTGATGGAATTAGTGATGCATTGGGAAACATAGGTCAGGGCATCAGATGTAGAATGGCCCGACATAAAGCCATACTGTCTGTTTGATATCAATGAATGCGCATCAAGATGGCGCCACATTGTTTCATAGATCAGTCGCTCCATTACCTTGGATATTATAGAAGCAAGGAGATCGGTCGATAGTTGCTAGGCGAATGGTTGTTGCCCTTCTTATGACATGGGATGACTTCAGCTACTTTCCACATCACTGGTATGTGCCCTTAATCAAAGCAAAGTTGGAATAGACATGCTAGTGGAACCGCCAGTTCTGGGGCAGCATTTCTCAAAACGATGGCTGGGGTGCCATTTGGTCCGGAGGCTTTGTTGACAACTAGTTTTCAACAGTTGTTTCTTACTCCTTGGCCAGAACGCCATCTTGCCACCACCTTGAGGTGTTGCTCCGGAATGCTGGAGACAGTTTTGTCATTTTCAGCAGCATGATGGTAAGAGAACTTTTCACTGAAGAAAGTCGCAAACATTCAGCTTTTGCCTCGGCAGGGAGGTATGTGAGTTTCCTGATTTCAGGACTGGTATTTCAGACTTCCCTCCTTTTCCCATTAGGCTACGAGCTGTCAACCACCATACTTAGATCATCCAGCCTGGAGCTCGTCTGTCATTTTATCTCTACTTCTGATCTGTGAGTGGAAGCAGCTTCCTAGAAACAGATGGATAACTCGTTTCTATCCTTGTTGTAATTTAGAGAGTTCGGGAGTTCCAAGATATTTCCACCTTCTCCAGGTACTATCTTTCTTCTTCAGAGCTCTGTCGCATCCTTCGTTCCACCATTCTGGAAAGCATCAAGGCCTTGATCACCTTTTGTGGAAGAATTCTTGCATGGCATCACTGATGGTATTGGTCACATTCTCACATGATTTATCAGGGCATTCTCTTATAAGTAGACTATTCCATGGAGTTGCTGCAAGATCGTTCCTCAGTCCATTCCAAGTCAGCTTTTTGTATAGCCAAACTTTCCTTCCTTGGCGGAGTCGCATCAGATAATGGTAAGGCTTGCAGTGTTGTTTTCGCATGGTAAGTGGTCTGAATGTTCCAAAGCTGTGATCAAGGAGACTGTAGAAAAAAGATTTGGAGCGTCGTAAATGAAATCCCCAGGCGGTTGCCAATTCTCCAGAAACAATTTTGGGTCAGATCATGAGTGCAGCAGAGTCAATGCTTCCCTACCTTCTTCAAATCAGTTTGAGATATGCTGTACCGCCATTCATTCCACGATGATGGCAGTTAAAATCTCCAGTCAGATGCTTATGTTAGCATTGGTTTTTGGTAATGAGATGGTGTAGGTGTTTAGCATACCAGGTTTTTTTTTGGTAATAGCTATCATCAATGTTGAGAAACGTTTTAACAAAATTTATCACATACGTAAATTAAAATTAGCGTGTTATGTACCTTTAAATTGAAATTCAAGTACATCACCCTTTGCACGGTTAGCGCCATTTTGCAGGGAGAGCCTTGATTGATATAGTCCTGGAATAGATGGTCTGTTATTTAACAATACATTCACCTCTTGCAAGGCCTGGGTTTCTTTAAAAGAATCGCACCTTATCGAACTGTTATTAATGCTCCGAGTCCGAAACTGTCCGAGTCCGAGGCCCTCCCCGCAAATGGCGAAACTGCGCAAATGGCGAAACTGTGCAAAGAAGTGATTGGCCGGAAGGGGTAGGGCAATGTGAGATTCTAGCCCTCAAAAATGGTCATGTACCATAAGGTTTTCGACTCGTCTCATAGCGTCACTATTCATGATTATTTTGCGGCTTTAATTAATCCGTTAATGTAAATTTTTAAAGGGTGGTTTCCCGATCTTAGAGCATTCATTTTTGTTTGATCCTGAGGATGCGTTTTGATGTGATATTATGAGCAAATTCTTCAGAGAGACACATAGACCAAAAACGAAGCTGTTGCATACAGACGCGGCCTTACAAAACGTTTGTATTATTTTGGAACTTAATATTTGTTCATTTCATACCATATCAATTATTTCCATATCAACAAAACAAACATGGAACGGGAGGGAGGGAGACTACACAATTACAGGACGCATATGGAGTAGATGATCGAAAAAGGCCATTAAAGGGACATAGTGGCATGAAAAAATGGACATAATGAAAAGGACCCTTTTTTTTTTTTTTTTTTTTTTAAAACAAGTAAAAACAGGAAGGGAGGTGCGGGGGGGTCGGGGGGGTGGCAGTGGGGGGTGGACATTTTGTAGCAATTTCTGAACAGAAAAAGCAATTGTGTTCACATCCCTGACAGAATTTAAGTATATCTAGTATGTTTTGCGACACAATTCAAAAGCATTCAGCCGGTTTTTTGTAGAGTAATTATCGTCCGGAGTAATCATAGTCGGGAACAATGGTGAACAGTAGGGCAAATCGATTCAGGTTGACTTCAGCAACATTAGTTAACGCTTTATTCCGTTTATCGTCTATGGAGCCCCGGGACTGTGGCTTCCCGCGGACTATTAGGCAAGCGGGGAGACCCTGAAAAGAGGCTTATTAACAAAAAAAGCGTGGCAAATATGCCCACACACATCAAAAATTTTGTGTTATATCGAAATAGTGTTGTTTGAAGTTATGGAAAGTGAAATCTGCAAAAATTTGCCTCATGTAGAACAATAGATATAGGTATTGCATACAAATGAATACGAAAATTAGGTTTTATGCACGTATTTGCGAAAAAATAGCATAACTTTATCAATAAATAAAGAGCTATCGGGATTTCGTTTCTTTTTAATAATTTAGCCCATGAATCTACCAAAAACTTTATAATAGGAACAACTGACATAAACTCTTGGATTATAAGTATGTAACAGGTAGATATTTTCAGATTTTACATATTTTTATGATTTTAGAGCTATTTTTACTTATAACGTTTTATACATACATTATATTGTACATTCTTCTGATTAATATGTCATCCGATAAAATTTTTTCAAGAAAACGGTGAGCTTTGAAGGTTTTGGTTCAATTTCGGCCCCCGAGGAAATGCTTCGTTTCTCAGAGTGCATGAACCCCCAAAATCTGCATTTTTACAGATCTGCGAGGCGTAACAAACCACGCATGGGTCCCTGATTGATCGGTCCGCAAGGGTTCACTGAACAATTGAGGTTAGGCCTGCGAAAGCGAAATCACAAATACACCAAAATTTTGTGTATTTCAGGTTATGTTTCTGGTGGGGGGAAGGGGAAGCCCGGATAAAACGAAAAGCAGTTCGTTTTAAATGGGACTTCGTCAACCAACTGGTTTTTCGCCCTATATGATTTTGCCAAGCGAGATGAGGCTAAGGAATGAGATTCAAAGCAGGACCTTTGGGTTGAGCGGCGACAAGAAGCATCCGAAAGGTCCGAACCTCCCTACTACCATATCTAAAGTTTATAAAAGGTCATAACAGCCGTTTTGCGATCGTATGGGCAAGGTAAGTACGGACTTCAATGAGATGTTGGTTGAAAAATAAGCCGTTTTGTTATTGGCAAAAAGTTCCACTTGGCCCCAACCTCCCACCCACCACCACAAAAAGATTCACATTTTGCAAAAAAAATCCAACTCTTGTCAATCCCCATCCCCTGAAAAAAGCCTGGCTACCGATCTAATGTTTACGTATGTGTTATGGAAAACAATGTATGCATGTATTGATCAAAACCATCACGTATAAACAATAGCTAAATCTTTATTAAACAGTAGGCCTATATTAAGATTAACGTTTATAGAATATTCAAGTCGTGAAACGGACAATGAAATTCTAGTTTCAAGGATTTCAATGATTCCTTTCAAATGATGAAAACAATTTGTCCAAAATATTATATCATATGAAGAATGTAGGAAATAAATACAAAAGGCAAACCAATAAACCCCCAATAAACCAAGCAAACAAATTGTTTGTTTTAAAGTAACTCGTACTCACACATAAACAAAAATACGCCTCTTTAGACACCTTTTTGTCCTCTATAAGGAACCTTCAAGAATGGAACCCTCGAGACGGTCTTAAAAATTGAAGAACCGGGACAAAAGGGTCCTAAGAGGAACCCTTTTAGCACTGTTTTCTTAGAGTAAGAGGGGGAAGGGAGTAGAATCTTTGAAAAATGGGGCGAAATGCCCGAAAAAGATGAAGAAAGAGAACATGCTCCCGCATTTCTTCAGACGGGACGTTTGGCCAGGGCACTGGAACAGTAAGACTTGCTACAGGAAACAGGAATCTTAAGGGGTTACCACCCGATCCTCAGCCTCGAACCCACCACTTACTCCATCAAAGCCAATTTTGCTTTTAATAAATAACAACCTTGTATTTTTCGACATTTACCCTGACAAAATATTTTGGTTTGAACTTCGTTTTTATACTCCCCATTATATGACTACAACGCAATAATATGGTGTGTATACGTAAAACGGAAAAAATATTTGTATATACAAAACAGGAATGATGTGTCGGATTCAAATGAAGATTTGGGAGGAAATCAAAGATATTTTGTTTGATGTGATGGTCTCCCTTTCCGTATGATTGAGAACACAGACAATATGTGTGTTGTAATCGGGTGGGGCCACCTTACTTTTAAAACATGTCAAAAATTTAATTATAGCGGACCCAAGTTTTAACGGCAAACACCAATTTCCTAACATTAGCCATAAATCTGGGTAATTGACAATAAATGAAAAAAAAAAATTGTGTTTTGGCCCGGGGCCATTATAACGTTATACTAATAATTTCTAACTAGATAATTTACAATAGCGCTATATTATAGAATAGTAGCCAACAGAAGAGCGATTATGTTCCACGATTTAGGCGATTGAAGGTGCGTGCGATCTATTTAAACTGAAAATACTTACGGCATTACAATGTCAACATTGTTAGGATTGCGTTGTGGAATAGAATGGTGTTGGCTATAGGTTTATATATTGATCAGGATAATCAGTATGCGATGCACACGTAATATAAATAGGGAAACCGAGTCCGTCTAATATTTATTTAATTCAATGTTGTTTTAAACAATGTAATCCATGTGTTCGGGTCTGCATGGAACACGTATCTAAAAAATATTTTGTCTCATTTTTGAAGACTGTCTAAGCCTTTAATTCCTGAACATTTAGGTGTTCAAATGTTAGATTCTAAACCACATTTTCCTTAATATGACGTTTATGTGTTTAGATTCTAAAGACGTCGCCATCGCAGGACGTTCATGTGTGTAGACACAATAACATATCATAGTGTTTAGCTTCTAAATGGCGTTGTGGCCACATTTAACAGTGTTTAAAACGCAAGTTAAGGGCGTTCACGTAGACATTCTCATTGCTTGATTTAGAAAAAATGGAGGGGGGGGAAAACGATTTGCTGTCAGGGATCATGCTTTTTAGTGATTATAGGAGCAGTGGTCTAAGTAAATCACCCACCTTTTGCAAAAAAAGTATTTTGATTTTGCTGTTTTGTTGAACACGCTATATAGGCGCTTAAAAACTGTGACAAAATCTAAAACACGGTTTACAGTGAAATGTGAAAAGTTAGCTATTAGGCATAGGAATGGCTTATAACAAAAAACTGTTATTTCAATATAATTACGTAGGACTTAGCCGAAGTGTGTAGATTGGTAAATTATGATAATACCTATGTTGTCATAATTTTATTGAGTAATAGGCCATATACCCAATCTGAAAAAAAAAGTTTATTTACTGAAGATATTGTAGCAATGGCTGCGGGGAAAGGATGCATTTAACACGCGTCTATGGAAGCACAAGTGTTATCACTTTCTTTCTTATCCCTCGATAAGTGAAGCCTATCTCCAAAATAACACTCCGTTAACTGGAGATAAGCTTCGCTAACTGAGATAACAAAGATGAACCCCAAAATAACGATCGTTATCTGGTGTTTACAAAGCTGAACCCTAAAAACGGTCTTCTTAAGTTAACAAAGCTTAGCTCGAGATAAGAAAGCTGCAAACCTAAATAACGGTATTATCTTGGGGTTAAAACAAGCTGCTGAAAACCTCAAATAACGGTCCTTATCTTGGGTAACAAGCTGAACCCTAAAGAACGGTCCTTATCTCTGGATAAACAAAGATGAACCCCAAATAACGGTTCCGTATCGGGGTTAACAAAGCTTATCTCTAGATTAGAAAGTTATTAGGGATAAGGCCTTATCTCCAATAACGGCTAAGTTAATAAAGGCTTATTCGAGGTGTTAACAAAGCTGAAACCCCAAATAACGGTCGGTATTTGGGGTTTTTCAGTTTTGGTAGCGCCAGATAGGGTACCCGTTATTTGGGGTTCAGCTTTGCTAACTCCAGATAAAGAGTTAAACTCCAGATAAGGAACCGTTATGGGTCAGTTGTTATCATCTAGGTAGCTTTGTAACTCTATTATAAGGCGTTTATTGGGGTTCAGCTTTTAAACCCTATGATAAGGGCCGGTATTGGGGTTAGCTTTGTTAACCCAGATAGAGACGTTATTTAGGGTTCAGCTTTGCAACCCTAGTAAGGAGTGTTAAACTCCAGATTAAGGTGCGTTATTTGGGGTTCAAGTTTTATCTGGAGGATAAGGTGCCTTATCTCGAGATTAACAGGACCTTATCCCGAGATAAGCATTGTAACCCATGATTAAGGGCGTATTGGGATCAGCTCTGCTCTGCCTATCTCGAATACGCTTTATTAACTTAAGATAAGGGCGTTATTTGGGGTCAGCTTTGTTAACCCCTTAGATAAGGCGCGATTTTGTTTTTAATAGTAAAATTTATATACTTAATAAAATCGAGAGGAAAACATTTCCCCCTTACATAAATATGTTAATTGTTATAAAATTATTGCATTAAAAAGTGATGGTGACTCCGTTTAAATGTTTTACAGAGAATTTATCCAACTCTTGATGATTTCCTGGGTTTCATTGTGCAACCTAAGCCACCGTGTACACTAATCCGGAGGTCATTTTATTACAAAATTACTTGATTTACACAAAACCAAACTGTTTTAGGCTTATTATGTAAGACGTTAAAAGCAAATATTCAAATTAAGTTTTGACAAAAAATTATTTTAAGTTCGTCCTATATGCAAATTAACCCGAAAAAGGCTGAAAACGACCAACAGAACTTCGACGTAAAACTAGGGCCCCTTATCACTTTGGTGGCTATATTATGACATTATGTGGTTTGTTAAATTGTTTCAGCGACTGATACAAGTCCCCATCCACCAAGATTTTTTTGTAGAAAAAATGGGGATGTGTCCAATGTCACTCCCAAAAGGTGGCCAATTAACGCCATTGAATTACCCCTTTCCGATAAATGTATTGTTTTAAGGTCCATGGCATGATCTCTAATATCCCCCTCCCTCACCCCAGATTTTACCGGAAGTTTTCAATTTTCTCATTTACTAAAAGGTATTTCGTTTCAAGCGAAAAAAATCCCAATATTAACATGATTAATTTTACAAAGGATTCTATGATTTACATAATCACGTTTCTAGCTCTCATATCAAAACGGATTAAATATTGCCATGGGGCATTGGGGTAAAGGTCATTCAATCAAAATAAAACACTTTATATATAACTAACGGGTGACCCCTTTCTCGGTTGAGAAACAAAGTTTTTTGAAACAAAATCTCAAATTGAGAAACTTGTGTTTATCATTGTACAGTCTATCTGGTTTTCCGCTTTTTTCACCGAAAGGAAAAAAATGTTTTCTTTTTACTCTGCAAAATAGCTGCCATACACATAGCTCAAAATATAATTATGAAAGAACCAAAGAACTCACGTATGATGATTCCATTATATATGATTCAAAAGTCGGTCCTGGAATAATCATAATAATGATAATCAGTGAGATTTATGGAGCGCCTTTACAGTGTAGGCAAAGCCCTATAAGATATAATTTGGAACAAATTTTCAAAATCTGGCGACTCCTAATTCGCTCGCCAAAATTGAAGGCCTATAATATGTTTTCTGCAGCTGTCTTTTAAAAGGACCTTTAAAGTAAATCTTCTTGGAGAAAGAAAAGTTTATCATCATTATCCGTCAACCAACAATACTAATTACCGTTGTTTTGGTCTTATTTGTGCAAACACAGCTATTGATTTCTGTTCATTTTCTTCTTCTTCATTGTTTTAATTGACTTGTAGAAAGGGCGAGCCGGGTTTGCCTTGTCTTGTCTGGATCCGTACAAAAATTATAGCAATCTAGATCGGTTTAACAACTTACTGGTCGAAAAATCATAAAAACTCATAGAATTTCTAACATGGTCTTGCTATATAGTATATAAGACAATTAAAGGAGGTATCAAAATACCGCGATACCTCCTTTATAATCTCTAAATTTCTTAGACTAAAATGAGGAAAACTCTGAATTTAGATTAAAATTTTTAATCTATTACATTTATATTTCAATGCGTTTTGATTTCAATTTTTTAATAATCTTAACTGATAGAATCCAATTAGAATAAATATTAATGTAAGAAATTTAGAGATAGGCCTGGGTTTTTAATGATAAAATTATCTGAAGAATTTATTTTGTCATACAGCCTTTTCAAAGTGTAATTTGCATATCCGGTGTCTCCTTTGGAAATCGCTTAATTACCGTTCTATTTTATAATTTTCTTTTTTATTAATCAAATTAAATTTGACGGTTTTTTTTTTTATGATTAAATTTTAAAATATTGACGGACGTTTTGGAAATCACTATCACTAATTTACTAATTCATATGACGATGGTGAAAATTTGGGTAAGACATAATAGAAAATAGGAGGACTTAAAAGTTCTTTATCATAGACACATGCTTGCGACAATGAAGACCATTTTGTGGGTATTCTGATAAGAGGCCGTGAATTGACGCTGTTATTTAACAGAGCGTGACAGAATTAATACTGTTTTACTGGTTATACGGCAAGCAGCCTTGGCTGGTATTTTACTTCATAAATGTAGAGAAACAAGGACACGTATAATTTGTTGAATTACCGAAAACCGTGTTGTTTCAAAAGAAAAATGTGTCTCAAATTTTCCGTGTAGACTGTTCCTAAGTGGTTTTTTTTGTTTAAACTAAAAGACAATCAAAAGCATTTATGGTAGCAGAAAATTAACCGAAACTCGACGAAACTGATTAAAAAAACGTATTTTTTGCATGAAAAATACAAATTTAACAACCTTTAGTAAGTAAACTCTCTTGGAAAACTTCTACTTTATTGTTGATAGAATAACACATTCCTAAATTATGCAAAAAACCGGCCATGTCCGTAGCTTTCCTCTTTACTGTAACAGAGAAAATGCCCAACTACCTCTGGAACACCTTTTATTCAAATTGCTTGCAATTAGGTAAAAACTCATATTTCTCTCGTACATATGAGCCAATTTTGCCAGATTTTTACAAGGGTTGTATGCGCTAGGATGTTGTTTTTAATTTCTCACCAAAATAAACTTTTGATTTGTGGGCCATTGCCCGCTTTTGTCGATTTTTTCAACATCTCGTCCCGCTTGCCTATATCTCTACTTTCACACCGGGATTCATGCATTGTAAACTTTAGGCTTGTAGTAAGATATTGATCTGGCCAATTGAAATATGGATTATCCGGGATTAGCACATTATATAATAGCAATGGGTCTGTGAGCTGATTACAACATGCTTTTCAAGTTTGGTAATGCTGGCAGTAATTCCGCATCCTTGTTCCAGAAATTGCCACAACTGCCACCCCCTGGAACTCTTACGGGGTCGACGGGTTTTACAGAATAGAAACATCCAAATTGTCTTCACTCGCGTGGATGGATTCAGTAAGGGTCCTTTTCATTTGTCAGTTTTTTGTCATTCCATTATGTCCCGTTAAGGCCAGAATTGACCATCCCCCGTGACTTACAAAAACGTTTTCCTTAAACCTAACAAACAAGTAAACTATCACACAAGACAGACAGTTGTGCACGAATTCTAAGAAAATAAGCAGGGATTTGTATTTTTGTTGAAATGTTTTGTTGATTTTGATTTTTAACAATGTTTACCAAGAATTGGATCCCGTGGTTTTGACTGCTTGATCGGAAAAAACTCTTTGTTTGCTGGCCTTATTATAAGTCTTGGTGGCTTTTGTGATAGCTTGAACTATCTGAACGCCTTTGAAAAATTAATTAACAGTTTGGTATTATATAAACAAAGTATTTTATCATATAAACGCCCAGTCTATGTTAGGATTTCGTATACAGTAACAATAATCTTTTGTATGTAGTGACTAGATAGTGACGATTCGATAATCATTCTCACCGCCCACTTTTTTGTAGTTTGTGTATTTTTTCTACGTATGTAGAATATCACTAATATAAAGAATAAAGAGCAAAGGTCCTAATATTGATCCTCGGGCCCCGCAATATTATACTCCTAACTACTCCTGGGGTTCAGATAATTAACCAAGCATAATGCTATTTCTCTAAATCCATAATGTTCAAGCTTATCTCGCAGATATATGGTCTATAGTATCAAAGGCCTTTGAAAGGGCTTGAAAAACTGATTGTATAGTCATTATTTTCACTGCGCTGTATATTTATCAAAAGTTGCATATGCCGTAGATTCGAGTGATCCGCTCTACACCAAACTGTTTGACATTTAGATACTATTTTGCGTAAAATCAATACATCTGTTTAAACATTTTCAATTGATCAGGGACATTACTAGTAGTAGATAGGGATAGGTTGAATATTGCCGTAAGTGGCTGAACAAGTTCGTTCACTACCCTTTCAACGATCATGTTTGCTATGCTTGTCATGGCGGCGCCTTTGTTTTGATCCAATTTATTGATAATTTTCATAATCTCTGATTACATTCACGTCCATCCCTCTTTTTCCTTGAAGTTAAATCTTCCTCCTCTTCTTCCCTGTCTTTTTACTCCCTTTCGCTTTTCCCTTTCCTTTCCTGGTTCCCCGGTAGCTTAAGCAGGTTTTCCTTGTCGAGGCCCAACGGGGGGGGGGTTGGGTGAGGGTTCCCCTTCTCCCCTGTCACTCTACTGGCATTGACTATTGTTAAGAAAATGTTGTCGCAACACTTGGTATGGTTAAGAACTGGTTACTTTTAGAGAGAAAAAGTTATTAAGGATTTAGATGACAGTAACTCAATGGCCTTTGCTGCTGTTGGCCGTGAGGAATTGTTCAACCGTGGTCAAAAGGGTTTTGGCTGCTTTCCGTTAATTTACCATATCAACATACTGGATAAGTAAACTTTCGATTTTGTCCAAGACAGTGATATAACGAGCTATTGTTTTCATGTTTAACAAACGATTTTCTAAACTTATTAATATTTTCAACATTTTTCTGAATCGGGTGTAATTTTTTTTTACTCACCCTTTAAACGGCGCCAATGAAATATATCCATAAGGCCCCTCGCTTCCAAAATAAAGCTGCGCGTTTGGTTTTCGCATGCGATCTTGACCAGAGACTCTTCAGTGGTTGCCTGTTAAGGACGTATCAGATACAAAATGCCTTTATGTGTATGAGTCTCTTCATGGACAGGTCTCCATCATACCTTACTGACAAATTTGTGAAATGTGTGGACGTATTTCTGATGGTACCATACGAACTTTAGATTTGTTGTTTTCCTATTAGTCTTTATGTCATGCTTATATTAATTTTGTTTTTGATTATTTGGTTGTCGCGCCGTCAGCGCCATATAAATGCATTTTATTACTATTATTATTATTTTTATTATTTTTGTGTCGTCTCTCAGTTGCTAGTATTTTACAGGCATACCAGCAATAATATTACTTCTTCGGAAAACGGACATTAAAGCTAGTTAAAACTACCTTAAAACGGCACTGGACATTTTCAGAAAATATTGAAATTTTCATCAATTGCTCGCAAATGAAGTCTAGGCATTGGAAGAATAGAGATAATTTTACACATAAAAAATAACATACCCAAAAGCAGATAGGGACTTAATAAGAGGCTAAAGACATGCAGGTAATTGTAGGCTAACTTTTAAGTTTGCCGTAACTTTAATCCACAAATGTTCTATTACTTGATATATAGACTCGTACTCATTGATTTTAAAACCACAAAGGTCACAGACCGGTCAAACAAGGTGCATTGACGTTGAGAATCAACTATAGGAGTGTTGTCTTGTGTTAAACACCATTTCCGGGATCGCCGGCGAAATTATTTTAAATCGCTCTGTTTACCCATAAAGGTACTAATTTGGGCTTAATCATTCAGGTGAGGGCTAAGTATTAAAAGCTTTATAACCGGTGCAAATATCAATTTGGAAAAATCTAGAGGGCGCATATTTTCAAATGTGCCAGTGTCTCTTTAAAATTGTCATTTTCGGTTACTTTTTGCACAAAAACCGACTGTATCTAAGGTGTGTGTTTCCAGCATTATTACTTGCAGGCAGCGAGGTGTATTCACATGATCAATACGGAATAAAAGCATATCTCGTGTAGCATTCCATCCAAGCGGTACAAGTCTTTGAAAACCGTGTTCCCACAAATACCGGTTATGGTTAATATAGAGTACGAGTTGCCTTTAAGTAAGAGTTGGATTAAGGTTTAGATTTTAGATTATTTAAATAGTAAGTTAATGGCTAGTTTTTAGTGAGAGTTATAGGTTTAGCGTAAAAGTTAGGGTTAGGGTTGGAGTAAGATTTAGATATATGGTTAAGAGCCTGTAAAAAGTTAGATTAGGAGTAACGTTTAAAATTCAAAGTTGTGTTTCCATTAAAAAGGGTGGCATTCGTGAATTTCAGCACATTCTGTTTTATTATGTGTTCACTAGATTACCTTGAGAAAAGCTTATTACAAAATTTGAGTTGATACCGATTTTGCGGTTTTGTGTTAGTGAGCAATGTTGTTTTCCACGATCCCATAGTCCACTGTGCTGTAATTTCTGTCCGTTTACGGCAAGAAAATACAAAATTGCGAATTTTCTTACAGATACGGACCGGATTTGCCACATTAAGATTAGATCACGTATAGATTACTAAGGCTAACGTTCAGATGAGTTAAAGATCTCAACTTTTTGTAGTAAGTCGGGGGGAACGAGGTTGTGGAACACGAAATGCCCTTAAGAGTAAGCGTTACCTTAGTTTAATGTTAAGAATAAGAGTTACGTTAAGAATTGGGCTTAGGGTTAAGATTAATAGATAACCTTACAAGTTAGGGTTAGGGTTAAGAGTAAGAATTATGTTTAGGGTTAAGAATAGGGGTCATGGAATCTGGCACTGAGGCTCCACTGAGTTGTTTGTAAAGTTAACAGGCCTGCTTTGTGTGATTCAAGTGAGCAACTGGGATGGGTGGGGTGCAGTGAGGTGGTGAAGGGACGGTGGGGATTGAACTCTATATGTGTGCTACGTATATTGTCTTCCGAACCCTCGAGTCAGTGAGGTCAGAACGTATTATATTCGGTGGTCGCTGGAACGCTGCTTTACATACGCACATGGAAATCCGTACTTACGATGCCTGAACTCATTGGCGTCACTGACTCTTGGAAGCGAAATGTAGTGTAGTGAATGAGCTTGGCAACAGGCGAATTCTGCACCATTGCCACAGCGTTTGCTTATACTTACGAATATTCTCAGGTTCTTGCAAGTAAGAAATTGGAACAACATCCAAGTGCCGTCCTAGTTTTTACATGACATCTTAAAATGGTGCCATAAATACATACTAGTCAAAATATCGACAAACTGGCACTAGATTTTGTTTTTGAAGGAAATAAGTGAGGTTGCACGCGGCCCGGTTTGTAGGAGGTTACTCCTCAGCGCTCTGTTTACCACGGTAGTAAAGAGCCCATAGGTTAATAGACTGAGAAAGCGATGAAACCTGCGGAGTGCGTAAGACGGTTTAAGCGGGCGCCCCAAAATAGTCGGGTGTAGTCGATTATGCACAAAATGAGGTGCCGCGGCTCCAGACGATTAACACGCCATTTGTGCAATGCTTATACACTTGCATAATGTGTATTATACATGTGAGTGAACATGCACGCACGCACACACACACACACACACAACACACACACACACACACACGCACCCTCACACACACACACACACGCTCGCGCGCGAACGGGAACACAACCAACCCCCACGCGCGCGCACACACACACGCGCGCGCGGGAACACAACCAACACCACTCTCACATACACACACCACATGCGCGAGAGAGAGAACACAACCAACACACTCGCACCAACACAAACACACACACGCGCTCGCGCGCGAGAACAAACCAACACACACACACACGACGCACACAATATTAAAGTGGGTGACCCGATCGACAACCTCGTCCCCCCACTTTACTCAATCAAAATGGAGATTTTGTTATCAGAAGAAAAATCATATTTTCTCATACCCCGGTGAATTTTTAGGCTCAGGAAATGTTTTCTTTTGATTTTATGAACAAAAACGTCTCACAAGTGTGGTATACCACATCTATTAATTCACACTGTCTATGGGCCAATTTAGTACACATTTTTGCTTCTATATCCTATCCAACGGCGGGTCCGATCTAACTCAAAATTTGTAATCAGATGTTTTTGGTGATATGTTTCCATGTGAAGGATAGACATCATATGAAAATTTGGATCATGAACGGGTCACTCACCTTTAATATAATAAGCATCATTCAAAGACAAATTAGCCCAATCTTTCTTTTTATTGAAATTTGCAAATTAATAACACGGATATTCAAAGGAAAACAAAAACATCCGCCTACAAGGTGAATAATGACGTTGCTCATTACCACTCGCATCGTAAAATGATTATCAGTAAAAAACTACTAAGGTTTACATTCAGGAAGAGAATAGTAGCTGCATTTAGATTGACGGCAATAATAAATAGTCCACGTAATCGTTGTTATGAATCTGTCAACTTAAATTCACTTCCATACTAGCTAATGAGATTAATAACTGTCAGCCAACCTAAGACGTCAGTTTCTGTCTCCATCTTTTTTTTTTTGCTGGTCAAGTGGAAATTACTAAGTGCTAATTCTTTTGAACACACGTACACCTTTCAAAGAAGACGAATTCTGCCGCTTGGATGATGTTTCAACAAGATACGGCTTTATTCCATTCCATATTGAGTACACGCAGTGCGTAACCAGCGGGGGGGGGGGGGGCAGGGGGGCACAAGCCCCCAAACAGAACACTTGCCCCCCCTTCAGCCCCCCAAATGAACTGGACTTTTGTACAGTGTCTATGGAGAAGGACCCAAATTTTCCCCCTCAAAAAAAGCCTTGGCACCCTTCAGCCCCCCCCCCCATTGGCAAAGGTCTGGTTAGCCACTGAACACGTGAATACAGGTCGCTGATTGGTTCCCATGAATATACACTCCATGACTCTTCAAAATAGCTGACCAGTCTACCGTCGCAGTGAAGAGTTCTTGATTGGAATGAGAGAACCAGTAGCGAGTCAAAAGAAATTGGTTGTAATGAAAATTTTTCCCTTCGAGGTGACTTGCGATCTTATGTCCTTGAAAAAAAAAATCTTGCAAATTTCTACGTAAGGGAAAAAATACTGAAATTCAAGGTGAAATGTGTTTTATTTTTATCGATTTTTATGCTATTTTGGGCAGAATAGGCGTGTTTACACGTGCATGGATCATGAGAATTGCGTGAGGTATTTCTGAAGGTCATTGTATGCATAACGAGGATAAAAGTCTATTTTGAAAACTGAAAACTGCCACCCACGTAACAACGACGGTGAAGTTAAACCGTGTGATGATAAAATCTGTTGCTACCTTGTGTCCTCGAGCAAACCCACATATATTAAGGTCAAACTTTAAAATTACAACTAACTACAGAACGACAAATATCAGCAAATGAAAAGAGTAACAGTATGTTTTTTGGGATGTAAGCTCCTTATAGTATAGAATATGAGTACAGCGTTTTAATTGAAACTGTACTGTGGGTGATTCAAGTTTTTAAACTTTAATCGTTATAGCAAAATATATGATGTGATAACATAAATCCAGTAATTGCAACGTGAAGATATGTCAAAAAATCTTGAACGTTTGAAAACTGCAATGATTTGTTACCTCTTTATTAGTACTTTAAAATGACCCTATCATCAATTGGTCGATGTTTGACCGTGTTTACACAAAGTGATTTATTGGTATGAATCTATCGCAACATATATATAATGAAAGATCCCTAAATAAAACTACCAGATGGTTTTCATGACTTGGAGTATTTCCTTGCGAAAAATCCGATTTATTCCGAAAATGTACACAACTGCTACCATTTTTATTCCCTGTGGTATATTACATTTACAACGCCCATGCTTACCGAAACAGAAGCCACAACAATATATCCACGTGACTCTCAGCAAAGTTGTCCACAAGCCCATCCCTTGTGAATTCGTTGAGCACAAAGGATATGGGGCGAATCTTTTAGAAATTAGTGTTATTGCAAAAAAACTACACTTATTAAAATCTCAGTGATTTTAGAAAAATGTGAAAGAGGGGTGTTTTTAGATTCGTTTTTTATTAACAAAGGTTTTAGTTGGCCTAAACACTAACAATCCATTAAAACGTGACGTGGACATAAAGGGGTCGCGTAAATATGTCCGTCATGCACAATTAACAAGCCCAGGTTTCCCAATCCCTGTATAGAGATACATGTTCGAAAACCCACTAATGCGGGTTTCAGCAATCTACGTACTTTTTCAATGTACCGAGTACGCTTCTTGTAGATGAAGAGTTTCCTAATTTTTATTTTTAAAAACTATCTTTCCTCTAGAATCCCATGCTCATTTTAGAAAAATAGGCACAAATGTCATGGCCATTTTTGTAAATTGGTAATTTTAAAGAAAACGTTAAATTAAAAGCTGTGTTTTAATTTCAATGTTAAAAGTAACCGCGATAGTCTTTCATACAATTCCAGAACTTGACTAACCACCGATCAGCTTTTCAATTGGTGTTAAAAGACTAAACTATGGCTTGTGGCAAAACGAAGCGAAATAGAACATGGCGGCCTTCGTTAAATCGTCACTGCTTCGAAAGTTAAGCTGATATGGTATTTTTCGTACCATGACCATGAAAACCATCTGCTTTAAGTCCATAACCAGTTTCGGTACGGGCCTTAAAAAATTCGAGTTTGTTGCATCTACCTGGTGATTAATTTTAGAATGTATCACCCTGAAGGGGGTGTCCCCTGACTATGATTAGGTATGTTCCGCCCCTAAAAGTTGCACATTAGCGCGTACTGCCTATTTGAAAATGGCCCCATTGTTTTATAAAAACTAGTTATTGTTATTCATTATGATACGGAATTTTATCCAGGACTAACGAAATAAAGTTCTACCTTCCTTAATTGGGCTTAAACATTTAAGTGTTCCAAGATGGCCGTCGGTAGGAGCATGTTTTTTTAAATTTACTAAAATTGCCAAATAGATGGGGTTAAGAATCGAGTAAATATTTAAACACCAAAAAGAGATTCAATGACTTGTGTATTGCGGACATGAACATAACTCATGATGGCTGCAGTTATACCCGCTCCGGAGTACATAAATCAAGAAAAATACCCCCTTCCACATCTTTTTCGACATAATAAGAGCCATAACGAAAACTATTGATAACATTTTCCCGCAATTTTTCTCTCGTCTTCTGGATAATTGCGACCACACTCCACACTATTTGACCGGAAGAAGCTGATCTAGACATTGGAGAAAGAGAGGAAGCCTGTGGTAAAAGTCATAAAACACAATATGCACTTGATGGTGGCTCGAAGAAACTAGTCACATATTTAAAACTTTCCTTCTACATATAGACAACTTTTCACTTCTTATAAGCATAATTTTTTTTATTTTTACTGGGAAACACTGTATGACGTCACTGAGTATTCCTTTATATACAGTCAACACACCTTTATTATTATTTTATTGAAGCAGTTATATGAGCTGTTGTCTTTCCTATGAACTATTATATTATATAGTCAGTTTAAACTTACGTTATATGGCCCAAGTAGTAACCAGCTATAAGTCAACACCCCACTTTACTATGTTTTTACATCTTGGAAATGATTTAGGGGCATTATTATAAAGAGTTGTTTAAATTTTTTAACAGTGATAGAGCGAGTATAATCACGCTATCTTTAAAAACAACCTGTACGTAAAATATACATGCCATAAATTCTTCTTTTTCCCCAAAAATATCACCCAGGTTCTTATTTCCACATTTTTGCATTTTAATTTCGTTTAGACAAAATATGCCTCCGTGCGGCGGCATCCTTGGACGCCTAGATGTTTGAAGCCCCCTTCAGGCAGTTAAAACTTGGTTTGGTGTATCCGTGGATAAATTTTCTATCGATAATGAAATTTTCATGCGGTTTTACATAAAACAATGGCAGGCGCCATTTTGAATGGGCAGGACACGCTAACGTAACAACTTTTCGGTGCGGAACATACCTAATCCTAGCCAGGGGACACCCCCTTTAGGTGATATATGGGAAA
>JAMKCH010039743.1:0-14388 GCA_023653785.1 Ophioderma brevispina
CGCTTCGCCCTTCCTGGAGCAGTCCGTTCTTCCGAGTGTCTGACATCTCCGACAGGGTGCCGGATGCTTCTTCCTCTATCCACCATCCTGGCCCTGGCCCTATTGGTTGAAGGCTGTGCCTTACAACAGGTCGATCAGGTGGGTGAACTGGCCGCCGGCCGCAACCGCCAATGATCTCTCCTCGGCCAGTTTGAGATGAACCTCGAAATGACGAGCAATTTTTCAGCACCTGGTTACCGCCGCATTGGTGGCCAGATTGTAACAAATCCAGGCAATTGACCCGGCTGATATCCACCAAGAAGTAAAGCACCTACTTCCACCAGGCTGACTCCTTTCTCCAGCAGAGTTGTATGCACGTACGGATCAGCTTTGTCAACGCCGCTCCTGTACTTGTTGTATTCAAACATTAGGGCGGAGCGGAGATAATTTTCGCCTCTTCTTAGCACCTTTGGTAAGCCGAAAGCGACGGCTGATCTTCTCGGGATCATTGGCATCGCTGTACCCGTTATGCGCGTTGAAACTAGTGGCAACCAACCTTGATGTCTTTCCACATCGTGAACGTTGTGCGCCCTATTTTTGCCGAACATAAAAGTACCACCGGGGGTCTTTTCCAGGTTCTTTATGACATGGCTCCGGGGTTTTTGGCGGCTATCTTTTGAGAATTTCGTCGGCTGTCCCCGTGAATTCTCTTTCACGGCCCCAGTTAGATAGGTATCAATCCGCGCTCCCAACATTCCGGGCTAATAGATAGATCCGTGCAACTTGTACGCAGTAAAATTTGAATGGAACTTGTTGTGGTGACCGAATGTCATGTCGAGCGCGATATCCACGACTTTCCCCCGCCGCGTGTTTGAAGGTGCATAGGCAGTAAGCTGCACATGTATCCAGTTCCATTCGCCTAATGCGTACATTCTGAAGCCCTGGCTGGTAGGCTTGGTCGGCATTCGATGGTTCGTCAGCCAACGTAATGCCCCTTGTACGGCACCAGGCCTTCATCGAGAGATTAGTTGCGGCTTGCATTTATTTCTCTGCAATTCTGCTGAACAGTGTCCCAGACGGACTGGACTCTATCCGCGGATTCTTTCGGATGTAATTGAATTATGCTCTTTTTCTTCCTGAGTTTCTGCAATCCATCTCTTTTGGTCGGTAGTCGGATTCGCACAACAGATGCTACCAGACAGGACTTCAAAACGGTTTTACCCATGGCATTGCAAATCATCGGGTTTCGTAAACCCGGATGGGTGACCAATAATCTGGCAGTTCCGCCAGCGAAATTAAGCGCCATCACCAGATGGATTCACCAACCACGCGCGGATTTCGGCGGCCGATGTCATCTTTCTCACCCTCTTTTCTCCAACGGATGTTTGTCCAGTCGGCGATCTCCTGGAAGGATTAAGAGAAAAAAACTCGCAAAATAGTCCAGGGACGCGTTGTTGGTCAGCGTCAAAGGTTCGCGTCCACTCGGCAGTGTACGGCGGAACAGTGTCGTCGCACCGGGGTCAAAGGTGGCGTCCATCCGAGATCGGCCTTAGAAGGGTCCAGCAGGTCAACCGGTCCTCGCTGGGCGTCATTTCCTCATGTCTATGTACTCGGACCCTTCGGTCGCGGTGGGCTGGCTTGGGCGGGATCATCAGATAAACATCCTTCTGAGTCTACAAGCTCATCAATGTCAGTGGCTAAAGCCGGTTCCGCGTTGGTCCGCGTCAGCGCAGCTTCAATCAACGGGTCGCACCGTGTCATCGGGAGTGACTATCCTGGGATTACAACGCGGAGTTGCTCCGATCTTGGCAGGATAGCCCTGCCCGATGAACTGTGTGATGCAACCGGGCCTTTCCCCCGGCTCCTTAGCCTTCTTTGGCTTTGGTTCGGACAGCAGGTAGGGGGAAAAGAGCGCCGGACTCCGCTGATGAAGTGGATGGCTGCAGGAGTCTGCTGCGCGCTTTGCTACCCTAACCCGCAAGCTTTTACTGGGCGGTCGGCTGTCTTTGCTGCCAATACACTCCCCGATATCCACCCGCGGGTTCTTAGGCTTACTTGCAGCCTTTTTCAGCCTTCTTTTTCCAACCACCGAGGTAAGCTTTTCCTCGGTGGAGGACTCCGCTGAAGAAGTGCTTGTTGTCGTTCATTGCTAGACTGATGAGATCGTGGAGTCGCTCTTTTATACCTTTTATTTCCCGCCACGAATCATCACGTGCCGAGTACACGTGACGGTATCACGTGCAGTTATCACGTGACAAAAGGTATGCGAAAAAGAAAAAGAACAAAAAGTATTTACCTTGAGTGGGACTCGAAACTGGAAATCCCGGAATTCCTAGCGGGTTGGTTTTGGTGTAGCGTCGCTTCTGGTCGTCGTCCATCGTCCTATCCACTGGACATCTGATACTACCTGAAAACTGATTGCTTTTATAATCTTATACCTGGAATCAAAGTACCGGAGGTACCGGTACATGATGGAAAGGATCTTTCACGTCCAAAATTTATTCCCAAAGGGACTGGAACGGGTCTTTTCACCGTCCAAATTCTCCAAGTGACTACTTCGGTGAAATTCAGATGCGACCTGCCTTTCACTAAAATTCAGATGCGGCCGGCCTTGCACTAACAATCCAATTTTTAAGATTTGACAAAATATCTACATTTGAAAAATGGAAAAAAGGTTCCCTCTTTCGAAAATTGACTAAGTCCACTTTGAAAAAAACGACTAAGTCCAGAGCGGACCACTGCCTCGGTTTTAGCGGGAAATTGGCCCTAGATCCAACGCCATAGTTAAGGGTGAAAAACAAAAGGGCAGAGCGGTCGGCTCCTTGATCTTTAGCCGGAAATCGCGGCTACATGAGTGTAACTGGTCCGCTCCGTACTTGTGAAAAAATAACTAAGTCGAGCGGACACTTGCTCGTATTAGAGGGAAATTTGCCCTAGATCCACAGCATAGTTAAGGGTGAAAACAAAACTAAGTCCAGAGCGGTCGGCTTCCTTGATCTTAGCCGGAAATCGCGGCTACATGCGCTGTACTGGTACGCTCCCCGGACATTGTGAAAAAATAACTAAGTCCAGTGCGGGGGACCACTGCATCGGTATTGAGCGGGAAATTTACCCTAGATCCAACAGCAATAGTTAGGGTGAAAAAAAAAAAATAAGTCAAAGCGGTAGGCTTCCAAGCAAGCCGGAAATCGCGGCTAAATGCGTGAAACTGGTCCGCTCCAGACTTGTAATTTTTCAAAGCCACACTACAGTGGCTCGGATCATGTAGAGTATACGTTCTGGTCCCGAACCACGCCCCAGCCGCTGCAGGCCGGTTTTTGGGCCTCTGCGGCAGCTACATTTTGTACACACTCAATGTACGCTATCCGAAAGCGTCCCTAGATCACAATCCAGATTTCGCATACGGCACCCGTCATTTTAGCTCTCTCAGCGGAGAAGCCGCTCTCGGTAAAATCACGTACTAGTGGGAAAGCCCGTCTGCCGGCTAGAAAAAGTGGCGCAAACACTCTAGCCGCTCAGACCAAAAAACACGACCCGGGCAGTACACGGATATAATCCCATATAGGGTATACGTTCTGGTCCCCGACAGTTGGGCGCCCAATTGCACTTCATTTCTACCGCGTCAACCTGAACCACATCCGGACCAGTGTGGGTCTGCGGATCAGAAAAGGCAGGCCCAGCACTCTTTGATACATGAGTGTTTACCTTCAAAACCATATTTTAAGTGGGTTTGCGGAAACCGGAAAAGGGCCAACATTTTTTTAGTAAGCTCCGGGTGATCCGGGCGACAAGAAGTGGTCCTCTTGCCGTGGCGAATACCGCACGATCCAAACTTTAGCCCGGCCACGGCAGTACCCTTTCAAGTAGCAGGCCACGGCAGCAAAATTTAGCTGGCCAACAGCGGAAAATCACCTATTTATTGGGCCGGAGACAACCCGTAGCTCGCAAAGAAACGTTGGGCCACGTTCGTTTCGGGAAAAAACCTATTGTAGAGAAGGGTATGAAAGGGTTTATATCTAATGTTTTAGAGGAAGCGTATCCTGCCAGCGTTTCTGACAATACTCGCAAAAAGTCAATTGAGGTTAAGTACTGGGGTATCGCTATGAAGTTGCTTCTAAGGATAGAAAGTGGCCGCGACCAGATCGTATACTATAGGAGGGTCGTACATATCAGACTTCAAAATGAACTAAGTCCAGGAGTGAGAAAAAAAACTGAAGTCCAGAGCGGACGCTTCCTGGTCAGCGGAAAGTCGCCATAGATCTTTTAGTGCTTCTTTCAGTGAAAAGTCACCTTAGCGGGCCCCGGCAGTGAAAATTCACTTAACCGGGCCACGGCAGGTAGACTTTTCAAAAAAATTGAAATAAGTCCGGAGCGGACGCTTCCTTGGTCAGCGGAAAGTAGCACTAGATTCTTTTTGTGAATCTTCATGCAAAAGGTACACATGGCCGGGCACGGCAGGTAGACTTTTAAAAATGAACAGTCCAGAGCGTGACGCTTCCTGGTAAGCGGAAAGTCGCCCTAGATCTTTTAGTGATCGTTCAGTGAAAAGTCACTAGAGGCCACGGCAGTGAAAAGTTCCTCTAGCCGGGCCACGGCAGGTAGACTTCAAAATGAACTAAGTCCAGAGCGGACCCGCTTTTCCTTGGTCAGCGGAGGAAAGTCGCCCTAGATCGTTTTAGTGATCTTCAGTGAAAAGTCACCTAGCCGGCGCCACGGCAGTGAACGTCATTAGCGGGCCACGGCAGTAGACTTTTCAAAAATGAACTAAGTCCAGAGCGGCCGACTTCCTTGGTAAGCGGAAAGTAGCCCTAGATCTTTTAGTGATCTTTCAGTGAAAAAAGTCACATGGGCCGGGCCACGGCAGGTAGCTTTTTCAAAAGGAACTAAAGTCACAGAGCGGACCCCTGCCTTGGTAAGCGGAAGTCGCCCTAGGATATTAGTGATCTTTCCGTGAAAAGTCCCTAGCCAGGCCACGGCAGTGAAAAGTCATCTAGCGGGCCACGGCAGGTAGAATTTTCAAAAATGAACTAAGTCCAGAGCGGAACGCCTTCCTTGGTAAGCGGAAAGTAGCCCAGATCTTTTAGTGATCTTTTGGTGAAAATTCACCTAGCCGGCCACGGCAGTGAAAAGCTATAGCGGAACACGGCAGGTAGACTTTTCAAAAATTGAACTAAGTCCAGAGGGAAAGATTCTTGTTCAGCGGAAAGTCCCCTAGATCTTTTAGTGATCTTCGGTGAAAACGTCACAGAGCCGGGCCACGGCAGTGAAAAGTCATCTAGCAGGGCCACGGCAGGTAGGACTTTTAAAAATGAACTAAGTCCAGAGCGGACCGCCTTCCTGGGGTCAGCGGAAAGTCGCCTAGACCTTTTGGTGAAAAGTCACCTAGAGGGCCCGGTATGAGGACTTTTCAAAAATGAACTACGTCCAGAGCGTAACGCTTCCTTAGTATTTACCTCAAAGTGGCCGCTAGACATAAGAGTTGTGGTGTGGCTCAAGCTTTCGGCCTGTTAGGGCTGGTTGGTTGGCCACGATGAAATCGACTGAAATCGAGAATTTTGCCCAAAATTTGAAAAAGTGGGTAAAGTGGGTTTTAGTGATTTAAGGGTTATATTTAATTTATAGATATATATATATATATAGGATATATATATATATACATATATATGGTCGTGTGGCCAAGGAGAATAAGGTATGGAAACAGTGCTATGAAGATAGACATGTTTAAAAGAATGTAAATAAAATATATATATATATCTATATTATATATATAATATTATATTACACAAGTTCTTTATCACAAAATTTCTGTGCAGAGTGCTCTATTCTATATCAGAAGAGAAGAAATCATACACATAAGTTGTTTACAGGTTGCACTGGCTCGCTACATCGTGTTTCACGCTATTGCGATCGTCAGCGAGTGGGGGTCTACTTCATCCTACCACGGCTTTTTCGGTTTTTATGGCGACATCGCCTATGTTCTGTGTTTTTAACGATTTGTTTGCATCAAGTGTTTGTGTCAAGATGCTGTTTTTCCTCCAAGCAGAGATTGCAGATGCGGACTTTCGCCAAATGTGTTCGATTGCCGAATTATTTTCCATGAAGAATCTCATATGTTTCTTGCATTGTGGTGTATATAACCAGATATGTTTAGATAGTTCAGTTCATTTTTGTATTGTTTTATGAGGTGTTGAACGATTTACATGGTTATTGAATCTCACTTGAAAGTTTTCCTGCAAGGCCTATATAGGTCTTGCAACCCTACACTTGATTTAACAACGGCTTGGTACACGATTGCTTCTGGAACAAGCACTTCCTTTAAAGGGCATTTCCACTTGTACTTGCGGGTGCAAGTTACACTGCTTTTTGGGTTATTTATTTGCTTTAGACTTTACTTTCGCGTTGTGGGCTTTATTAGCGCGGAAGTTTTTCATTACAACTGTAGCTAACTTCAAGCAATTGCGTTTAAAATCTTGTTTAATTTTGACTCTTTTGGGAAGTGCTTGTCTAGCAGATTTAGGAATTTTTGCCCGATGTTAGGTGTTACAATTTGCTATTTTTTTTTTTTTTAAAATTAGGTTAAAAACGCGTGTTTTTTTGTTTTTGAAAATTGATGTTGAGTTGTTGGAGTTGTGGACAGGAGATATAGTCCAATGAGCTCAATGTTTCCGCACCATCAAAAGACCCCATGGTGACGTCATAAAGTATGATGAATATAGGGGGGGGGGGACCATGAGCGACACATCATACTCCACACCAAGAAAGCCATGCTTATTAATAATGGATCTCCATGGTGTAAACGAGAAAAACCCCCGATTTTGAGCGTCACCATGGGGGGGGTCTTTTGATGGAGAGGGGGGGGCTGCGGAAACATGTGAGCTCATTGGACTATATCTCCTGTCACAACTCCAAACAACTCAAACATCAATGTAGGATTGTACCGAGATGAGGTTAGCTGGCTGCCAGATCAACACCTAGACAAATTGAAATAATAAAGAAGATATTGTCACGGTTCTCGGGCAACAACTGCGTATACCATAGAAGACAACAAAAAAACTGTTGACTTTTTGGATATTACACTTGACCTACGTTCCGGCACTTATGAACCCTTCATGAAAGCTAACAACACACCATTGTATGTTCATAGAGACAGTATCACCACCCTCAATCAGAAAAAAACTTCCAGCGGGGTATCAACAAACGACTGTCGCGAATATCATCAAACAAAACTTTTTGAAACGCGCTAAACTGCACTACCAGATGCACTCAACAAAAGTGGATACAATACAATCTTAAATACGAAAAGTGTGAACCCAACCACGAGAAATCGCACGCGTGCTCGTAAAACATCACATGGTGTTCAACCACGCCTTATAGTGACCCAATGTGAAAACAACATTGGCAAGAAATTCTTCAATCTTCTTGACAAATCCTTCCCACCTGGCCACCAACTCCATAAACTGTTAAACGAACACGGTGAATAAGCTATAGCTGTATGCTAATGTCAACAAAATCATTCATAACAAACAAACGTGTCTCAACCAAGCGGGAAAAACGCAACCACAGATAAGAATGGAAAATGCCAACGCACGAAAATGCCCACTCATGGAAAACTGTCTAAACCAGCAGCGTCATCTACAAAGCACAGAAAAGCGCAATGACAACCATATTGAGGAAAAAATGTCGGACTCACCGAAAACACATCAAAAACCCGGTTCAATGGACACACATCAAGCTTCAAAAATAAAGAACATCGTAACGCAACTACCCTGAGCGAATACGTTGGACATTTAAAGGAAAGGAAATACACCAATTCTATCACATGGCAAATAATGAGCAGAGCTAAACCATACCTCTACAATAAGTTTAAAACTGCCAACCTGGGCCTTGAGGAGAAATCTTTATTATTTTATAGACCACACCTCTCTTCACTCACAAAAGAAATGAACTCACCAGTGTATGGCAAAAACAGGAAAAACATTACTGCTGAACTTTACTAATAGATAGATTCCATTGTTATAAATCCAAGCCATGGGATTTATTACCCACTTGACTTTTGAAATCAATCACAATCATTTCTGTATGTGTAACCCTAATATGACACTTAGTATTAGGGGCATTTTGTTTCTGAGGAGTGAGTGTCTGTTTGCAGGCCCTCACGAAACAGTACTGTAAAACAAATGTATCAAGTCTTAAAATTGTTTATTATATATATATATATTATATATCTATATATATATATATAATAGATATATAGATTAATATATATATATATAAGTATAATGCATGAGGCAAAACGAATTCCCTCGCAAAAACGCTCACTAGTACACTACTTTTAAATAAATTATATTTCTAAACACTGCGTGCATCGCAATTTCCAGGAAAAGAGAATAAAAAAATCTCCTGTCTGCCTGGAGAATTAAATAGTTTAAAAATTTCCAAACCAATGGAATTTCGTATATGTTGAAGGGTGCCGTTCTGATACTGGCCGATAGGAATGTGATGAGACATTCAGGCTTATGGTACCTATAGATAAAATCTATCGATCCTCTGCCAACCCTGGCATGTTAGCTCAATTGGCAAGAGGGTACGTGCTAGTGGTGCGGAGTGCCGGTTCGAATCCGGCCAGGGCCATGGGGTTTTCAACACCTCTGTTGCACGGACCGAAAAAACCATTTAAATTGTGAAATGGGTGATGCCAATATTCAGTATCAACTTCGTTGTAGCTTACATTCCTCATATCCAAACGGCGTTACGAAATTTTATGAGGCTGGGAAGCATGCCCATAAAAAATTAATCTTGGCTGCGTATTTTTGAGTATTACCAGAAAATGGAGTTTGAACTGCCCCCGTAAGCAGAGATCACATGCGCCGTATTTAAGATTTATGCTAAGCGTACTTGAATTGTAATCAGTCGGTTACTGTAGCAATTAATATCTGACTGCAGCTGGCACTCCGTGACCGGCATTTCAATGTATATGGTTTTCCAAATCTGCAAAATTTATCATGTTTTGTACGCGGGGAGTTGAGTATGTTAATTTTTTTAAAGTCAAGATTTACCCGGACGTAGTACGATGTGCGATATTCACAAAGTGGCTAAGAAAAGTGGGAAATGTTGCTCTCACCCAAATATTCAATATGACAATATATTTGGGGATGGTATGTTTGAACATTTATCGTAGGCCCACTACAGGTAAAATTCGTGAATAATTTGGCACGTCTGTTCAATATTGGTCGCCAATCTTCTGTTTAAAATGAATATTCTATATATCTTAACAATCCTGGGAAGTTTGTTTAGGTGATAACTACGAAATATTAATTCCAGGGTGGTAGAATATTGAAAATCATGGCCATGTACATTAAGGGACGTTATGTTTGTTATTTGCATAGGGGGGGGGGACATGAAAAGTGACATTTAGGCCAACTCCTTCAATTTATACAAAATAATTAGGGCCGCTTGAAACTTCAAATAAAAATTTCTATATTTTTTTTATTTTTTTTAAATACTGTATTACAACAAGCACAGTCCCTATTATATGGAATAATTCTTTGGCCGCGATAGCCCGAGTCTTTATTTCTTGTATCTTAAATTCCTAAATGCCCACTTTTCCTACTTTTTGAAAATTCACAGAGGCGGACATTTGCTTGTGTTTAGGGTTAAATGGTCCACAGGGTGAGTCAAAAAAAAACTGACCCTGATTGTGGTCCCCATTTTGAATTTTTAAATATATATATCTAACATAGTGGTATCTGCGGAAAGATTATTTCATTATCTTAATTTGACTGCAAAGATCATTCCATCGGTGAAGTCTAAGCCGAGCTACAGATTCGAATCAAGAATCTGCGGTGAATAAATAGCATGATTTCTTCTGGACACTGATTTCATTCGATGAACGCCGTTCATTTCAATATGAATCTGTGGACAGAGCAGAAAAACCGACTACTTGATTAAAGATGTAGCCGGTCTATACCTCAAACGATGTGAATGATCTTTGAGAAATTAAGATATAAACCGAGGCTTTGAGTATACAAATATATTAGATATATTTTACTTAAAAAAGTCAATATGGAGGACCACAATCAGGGTCAAGTTTTTTTTGGGATCACCTGTGTAGGACAAAGGCACCACTCCCTTTTTTGCGGTGGTCGTCAGGTTTGTAGTCATTTTCCCTGTAGGGACGTAAGATAACGCCCTTCTACGGAACAATGATTACCAACCTGACCGGCCATCACCGCAAAAAAGGGAAGTACCGACAATTTCCCCTAGAGAGGGCATGGGGGAAAAGTGCAGGGATATAGTTGGTTAGTTTAAATCAAAGTTTTAAATCAGGTTTGTCACCACTAAACGGGTAGCACGTATTCACTCCACACTCAGCAATAATGCAGCAAAAAACTGCTGTGTGGGATTTAACAGCTGGTGGATAGGATATATAATTACTGGCCTCTTATAACTTAAGTTTTAAAACTATGGACTTTATTGGACGGGTTTAGTAATGAATGACAACTACATTACAATAAAACCTCAATGATCCTATATAGCAATTCAGTAGCCATCACATCACCAATCGGCCATGTTGGATTTTTTTTAAATAACGCCACTACACAACATTTTGCACACCCTCCAAAAAATGTACAGGGTGTCCCAAAAAAAAGTGGTGCAAGCAGATACTCTGATTTCTTAAAAACTGCGGGTGCAAGTCCCATGACAATCCGCCCACGCAAACAGAGATATAAAGGGTTATTAAAGGTTAGCTATTTTTCATCCATTCCAATGGGATTACAAAGTTAGTCCTTACCGTATAGGTACATCGTATGCATGACTAAATGATAACCTCAGAAACTGTAGTGATACTAATACTACTAATTGAGAGTGTGCTGTAATCTGAACAAACATCTTACATAAATTAATAGTAATTTTAAGCGGACACTACTATTCTAAGGGATACTTGTTACAAAAATTCATTGTCAGTGTAATGCATGTAAATGAGCAGATTTCAAGAAACCAATCGGATGTTATGAAATTTTAGATTAAAGTAAATGTAAAGCAATGACAGGTGTGATCCTCTTAGCGTAGTTCAATAATAATGAATGGCGCGTTCTTCCAATTGTGTTATAATTATAAAACCTTCACAACGACAAAGACACGTCAAGCAAATCGTACCGGTTAATACGTTGTGTCATTACACATTTGGGTCTGGTTAAAAGATGTCAGGCAAACAGGTTACTGTCGAGCAAAAGACTTTCATGTCACTAAGTATTTTAATTTTATTGTCTTGTAAAAAGAGTGGGACTATAAAATTCAAACACATAGTGGCCACCTTATAATATTTAGCAAAAACTGCCATATCAGAAACTCACAGGTACAGATAAAGGGGGGGGGGGAACATAAGTTGAGCCGAACATTACTATTTAGAATGGTCTGTAGCTAGCAATGAGTGTTACTATTTCATAATGCCTATTTGCCCATTTAATGAATCTACAAAATAAGATCGTTTACATTTTGTTGTCCTCAGTGGTAGCAATTTAAGGCTGCCATGAAGACAGCATTGACATTCAATGTGTTGGAAAACGATAAACCGAAAGCAGAACGGACAAATGATTTAACTGTGGGCGGATTGCCATGGGATGTGCACAATTTATACAAAGAGTAGGTCCTCCATGAAAATGAAAATTTACAGCTTCAGTAGTTTTTGAGTCCGAAGTTTATCTGCTTGCACACCTTTTTGGACACCTTGGTAGTACTAGAACCAAATCAATTGGACAAAAAATGTATCCATTTAACCGGCCCTGTGCTCATCTGACTATAACGAAAGGGCCACTCGACCCAAACCGCTACTATGCAGAGACCCAACTTATGCAAGGTAAGGTGAAAGCTATAATTCTGCCATTACATCGAAGAATATAACCTTTACTCCAAGAGAGGCTTTCGAAACTGTATTTACGCAAAATGACCGTGAAGAAGCTTGCAATGATGTCACCTGCTTATCAAAATGATTGGAAACAAATTTGTGGCATAAACTTCAAATATCAATGTGCGACCATATAAAGGTGGCTATATGCATTTTTAGAATGTGGAGTCCTAAAACAGGACTAGGAATTTGGTTAAAATCATACCCCTGATTCCTGTAGAAAATCGTACAAACGGCGAATTGCTCCATTTGTTGGCATTTATTCTTTACATTCTAAATTCTCGATTTCCATATCCTTGAATGAGATACCAGATCATAAGTTATAAACGACATGCGCAATAAATCAATATGCAAGTGCGCAGTATTTCTGTAAAAATAAAATATTCGAATATAATATCTATATATAATATGTTTTTGTAAAAACTTTTATCAAATTTGGATCTTGTATTTTGTCATAATCCACAGGCACATACTAGAATAGGTCGGATGGATTTATCCAATGATATTTATAGTGAAATTGAAAGTATAAATTATTTTAAATAGCACTCAGGTCATTCTTTGATATAAATTAAAAATAAGTGATTTTAAACTACTAGTCCTTTAACTTATTAGAAGATTGTTAAGCATAGATGAGTGGTAAAAAATATAAAAATAGCACGAAGTGTCAAACCTAACTTGAAGGATCATGTTAGAAAGATAGTTTGACACGTGAAAAATTAAAAATACACTTCGGTAATACGAAATTAAACGTTTGTATATTTAAGAGAAGTTGTTGAACTATGAATAAAACGTTGTTAGAAGAGAAGATTAGATTGATTATGAGATTTTATATCATGATTACAACGATTTGAACCATGTGAGATAGATTGTACTATCACATGGCTTAAACAGAAACCAGGTGGATATATTACAGCGATTAGATGTGTTACGTTTATGCGCTTTAAAAGCCCTGTATTACATGTATTATTATTATTATCATTTATTTATTTATATTATTCTATATTATTATTATTCCCTTATATTTATCATTATATTATCATTATATCATGGATATTAAAAAATAGGACGGCCTATATTTGTGCCAATAATTAAAAATATTTCGGTAAATTGAATGTTCCATTTCACTAGGCTTCTCCTTGTGAAATGGAAGTCCTTCATGTCAGACCCAACAAAGCTATTGCCACCGCTGTTCATAGAGAAGGTTTCGTCCCAGGACAAGGATCCCACAAGTTGTATCTCCTTTATATAAACCGCCATGGAACGATCTTCCATTGTTTTATTTAGGATCTCTTCTGTGTCGTCTCCCCAGTTTTGCAGTCGAGCACCCCAGTAATGGTTCAGGCCTGAGCATTCATCAGGTATATTCATCGACACTCCATACGTATCGATTTGATGGACCTGCAAACAAAATGGAAGTAGGGGTTAGAAGATAATGTAATGATAATACATTATGGTATAGTCGATTAAACCATCGTGTATCACAGAGGAAAAGTTTGGACGTCGTCGATTAGTTGGTAGATGAGGTAGAAAAAAGGAACACTGTGGCCAGATTAACTTTGTTCATGAACGAACTAAGCAAGATTCACATAGAGAGTGCACAGACTTTTGTGTTTCTTCGTATCCCAAAGCACATAACAGGTGCTTATCAGTCAGAACACAAACTACATGTACATTGAATCCCACTGACACGACTGAAGCAAAATACGATTAGTCAGAATGTTTTGAGAGTTAATGTAGCTATAAATGTGCTTACGTGACTTGAATGCCTTTTTTAAAGCATATAGTGGAGTGGTTGGACTGCAAAAGTGTCGACAACCCCTCCCCTCGGTACCACAAAAACGCAACCACTTCTATTCGAAACATAGTAATAAAATTAATTTAAAAACAATGATGCTTGTGGTCAAAAACAAGAAATCACGTTTTTGAGATTTAAAAACTTAAGAAATCCAGATTTATTAATTTTAGCAAAACAAATTTTAAATCAGTTCAATACTTTCAATGTCTGTCCTTATATTATAGATTTCTGTTTATTACAATATATAAAGGTCTAAAAATTTGAGCCCCAAAATAACTTTTCCTAAAAAACCATCCTTTTTATCACATGTTCACCACAACCTGAACACTTTATGCCAAGTATAAAACCTATATCAATAACCCAAAAGGATACCATGAATTACAAATGAATTTGTAATATTTGGAATATTTTACTTAAAAAAATAAAAATATAATTTCGCTTAATTTGCAGCCCAAAATGCATTTTTCTTGACTAGAAATAATCCCGCCACCAATATTTCAACCAAACCTCATTTATTAAATCTCATATATTTACCTTCAAATAAGGTGGTTGTGTTTTGTTGTGTACCGAGGGAGGGGTAACTCGAAAACAGAGCAACTTTTCAAAGCTCGGGCCGTCCTTAATATTATTGTTTTTTCTCTGGGATCGAATTCAGTGTTCATAGATGTAGCGTGGAATTTTATTTTCCACCCACTGGAAAAAGTACTGG
>JAMKCH010039744.1:0-13372 GCA_023653785.1 Ophioderma brevispina
ATATTCACATTTTAACACCATTTACTTTTCAGCCCAATACGGCCAAGAAGTGCATTATAGGTCAAAATCTACTACAATGGTAATAACTTATATTCAGCACACCATACACCCCCGAACTTAGATTCCCCAAACTGGACTCGATCCGGTGCGAGGGACGATTTTAAATTACACTTATTGGGCTCATTTTTTCACACCATTGAGGCCTGTGTAACAAAAAATCATCACAAACCCAATACGTGCTGGTATCTAGTTAGCTTTGAATAAAATCAACTGAATTCAACGGAAACTAAGTTTAGGTTTAGTCTCAGCTCTCGAGTTTTTAATTAGTCGTGATAAAGGGTAGGACACGTTCTGTGGGTGTTCAAAATCTGTTGCAATTGAACACGTTCTTGAAGTTTTCTACAGTGTTCTTCGACACCTGTCGAACACATGAAGAACATGTCCCAACGCGCCATGTGTTCTACAAAATTCAGTGTTAGCTCGTTAATATTCGTCTCACTAAAGCGAAAACAGGCCTATTTTCACAGATAAAAAAAAAATCCTTCAATTTGTCCTCAAACGATATACTAAAACGAGCAAAAACCAAATATACAACAAAACTACGATAATGGGTAAGTACAACTGAAGTCGAGATTCCAAATTATCACACAACGATGGGGCCTTTTACTGTCCATGTAGACAAAAATGCACTTGTTACATGCACGCATGGACTCAATTTGGTCCTACAAACACAATCTGACGCATCAGCCCACAAATGTGCAGCAAGTAAGTGGATCAAACCGTAATGTTTCATTTTCTTGTGGTTTACACTGAAACTTAGGTGTACTAAACAAGTCCACTCCGGGTGGGTTTTATACAAATTTATTCGTTTTTTACACTTAAAGAGTTTGATTTGGACTTAATTATTTTTAGGTGATGCTTCAAACCCCTGTAAACGCATTGAACCATGCAAAAATAGGTTTTGGTATTTCGCGTATACGGCGAAACTCTTTCCCAAAGGTTCCTGGGTCCTCTTAAGAAATGTGGCGAAATTCAATACCCAAAACACACAATCTAGTAAAAAATAATAGTTTTTGAATACAAAAGGTAACAATTTTCAATCAACCAAACATTTCTCTCTCGGCTGTTACATTTTGTAATCCTAACTTATTTTGTGTTTGGTTCGGATTCTATGGTAACTTGATAAATAATACTATTACTATATTTTAAAAGATTGTTAAAATATATTTTAAAACTCTTGTGATTTTAATCACTACATTTTGATGACGAACTAACTGTCCTTAAATATGAATTCATTTTTTACCAAGTTTTTCAAGCAATTATCGATCAACAGTGATAAACTAAATCCATATTGGTCTAAACAATTTCAACGTGGACCCTCATATTCTCATAAGGTGTTAACCGTAGTTAGCCGATGAAAGTCAAATCCCCCCTGCTCACCGACCGTTGACATTTGCAGAGATAAGTTAAGGTCATTGTGAGCGAAGAGATTTGAGTTCATGTGACTCTTGTCAGCGAGTCTAGTTAGATCCTATGCCTTACTAGGGAATGCCGCTAGATTGCGTTAAAAAAAAATTTTTGTTTTTAAAATGCATGCTAAAAAAGGAAATTTTATGAGGACACAAAATTTTTCTACATTTTGCACTTGAATTGTTGTAGAGCACCTCCCAAGAAAAAAGAAACGTTTCTTTAAAGGTCCATCTCCCGACTTAAAGTGTTCAAAAAGCCGTTTTTATTGGTCGCTCACAGTCATGCACAGTTTAAGCTTGTTTTGGCCGTTAAGATGGATGTTTATTAATATAATTATACTTAGGAGTTATGTTTCAAAATGATTCGGACTAGAAGTTGTAACCGGTTGAGAAGGTATCAAGCAACAGGGCTAAAAGATGCATAAATCTTGCTTTGCGCCATGTTGCCATCCCAAATCCGTTCTGTAAAAGTGTCCCGCGCTCGTTACACAAGAGCGCATATCAGCCTCTTATTATGCCCTAAGTAGTTTAAATTCAAAAACATGATAATTGGATTATTAAAGTTCGCAAGAGTTCTCTGAGCGCATGTCGAAATATATTGCAGCCAGATAAGTTCCATAATTAGAATGGATACAAAAGTGCTAAAAAATAAACGGAGAAACGGCTAATGTTCCAATAGTGATAAACCGAGAATATATCAATGTTATATTATATGTGTTTATAAACTTGGTTTAAGGATAAAAATTTCCAGCCATAGTAATGAAAGAAATCCCTCATGTACGTCATACCGCGTCAGATACGTTACCTCCCTTCTGCTACGCTCTTGCAAAACGGCGTGACACATAAGTCGAATACTACACCATGCTTTACTATGAAGGTAATACCTGATAGAGGGTATAGATAAGGAATAGAATTAACGGAACTTGACAGTATTTTTACAGAAATGTCTAATTATTATGGAAAAAAGTGTATTTAACAGAATTGTTCCGTAATTTAAATTACGGAACGAAAAAAAAGTCCGGAAATTTGTGCTGCCAGAAAATTTTGAACTATTCCGGAAATTAACATTTGTATGTTTTTATTATTTTTAATTTTATGTTCTAAAAACAGATTTTCCGTAAATTTACGGAAAATCTGTTTTTTAATTTAAGGATATTTCTAACAGTGCAGATACGTTAGTTAAGTAAGTGTAAAAACCCCATAGTCTAATTCTTTTATTAACTCGTGCTCCTTAGACACCTATAAGTAGCTTTATTCCACTGAAACATCACCGGAGTAGACCTTACTACCACATCACTTGTATCCATCAGTGATTCCTAACGTTTTCAAAGAGCAACTAAGCAAACACTTCAAGTAATCACCATCCATAGCACACACACACACCCCTGTCCAATTCCCCACTAGGGTGTTGAAACTTGTAAACAAATGATTGAAGCAGAGAAGCAAGAGAAGAAGAATTTACAATTTTTGAAGGGGTTAATTCCCTAAACGCGACGGAACTTGTGAATCAATAGTTTATGTCAACACTATCACAATATTTTTGAGATTTTTTGAATGAAGGTTTGAGAGACCAGGACAGAGACTGCCACTGCACGTTTGCAGTTTTCCACATACCCGTTTGGACATCCCCAATGCCCAAATCGAGCAGGTTGGTCCCCTTCAAGCCAGTCTCGGTGGCAGTAAATGACTGGTAAAACGAGCAGTTGAGAATATTTGGTTAATGAGCGAACCATGGTCATGCTAGCGAACCATAGTTGCAGACAGGGCGATCAAAACCTGTATGGTGGTGGTGAGTAATTAGTTCCTAATTGGAGGAAACGGTGTTGTAGGTCATTGGATTGGATTGGATCGCTGACTTCATTTGCTACTGAACCAGCAGGAAAAAAAAAATATATAATTTCAGAAAGGAAGATGTATACTTATAGAAATGTTCGTTATGACTTTGGACGCTATAATCTTTTGAACCACTTTTGATTTGAAAATCTAATTCTAAAATCGATCGTAGCTTAGATTTATTACGATATTATGTATTTATATTTATTTTATTTCAACAAAAAGAGTTCCATTTTTTTAATGGGGAAAAGTCTTAAATTAATTCAAGCGTGTATCCATCAAGATAAAATTCTGCATTTCTGCGCTCGACTTGTCCTCGCACACACGCCCCTACATTCAAATTAGGACATATGGAGTGGATACTTCCCACGTGCGATAAAGCACTCCAGATAATCTTTAAGAGCGAAAACCTTTTAAATCTTGAGAACATGTGAAATGTCATTATCCCGATGCGTAATTATTATATGAAGCGCATGTTGTTTCTTTCACGCACTGGACTTAAAAACTTTTTGTGCTGGCGGACTAGTTTAAAGGCGCGATTATTTTTTTTCTCAATATACTTTAGTTTTAACACACAATGTATGTGGTGTGAACTGTAGGCGGATATATTTTTCCTGTTTTATTTTCGAAACGGTATATTTCGTGTGGTTTCCAGACAATTCAAAACCTTGAAAAATTAGATATAATCGCCTCTCTTTTAAGACCGAGAAAATGAAACTTTTAAAAAACCCAGATTTGGTTGTCCAAAATTTCATCGATTGGTCAATATTTTTTCAGTATTTTTACGTGATTGTTGGATATATTGACGGTCAAATATTGATGAGGAGAGAGAGAGATAGGGGTGCCATCCTCGCAAAAATGTCTAAGTTCAAGCCTTAAAGGGAATGGCCCGTGATCGATTTAAGGAGATGAAGTTTATTTTGATGGCATTCCTTCCCTACAAAACCCCATTTGTAAGTTTTCACACCGATATTTCATCCGTTTGAGCTAAAAAAACGTGATTGTTTAAGCCCCATAGAGTACTAGGTAAAATAAATTATTGGACGACCAAATGGGGCAATTTTCGCTCATAAATTCCAATCAAACTATCTTGGGCTATAAGTTTCACAGTGGTGGTAAATGAAGAATAGCGAGCTTTTCTTCATGATACTAAAATTTTGACCACTTCCGTTAAAATCTGGGGGCTATTAGAGGACGCGGTATGGCTATAGCGATTGGGCCATGACCTTTAATTAAAATACGAGTGTTACATGGCAGAGGCCTTTGACGATTAAGCATCACCGTTCATGTGAGATTGCTGAGTCGCATGATTTGTCTATCTGGCCCACTCAAAACCAAATATCAAAAATTCCTAATTTGATCATTTTGTGTCGTAATGGTCAATCTAATCATGAAACGCGAGTTGATTTCTTGAGAGAACATTAAGCTGCAAGCTGTGCACTGTAAACCATATGTTATATATGTTCTGAACCTCAGTTGTGGGTCTGAAGTTGATAGAAAATTCACGACCGCCAGTTGATTCTGATTATTGGTTATCGTACTAGATAAGGAGTGCTTCAATATTCACCTCGCGATTGACGGGCGTTTATTGCGGTGCGGCTGGACCGTGTTACATACCCATTGTTTGGAACAATGTTAACCGTGCGCTGGGCTGCAATGATTCTGTTACCTGAGCTTAGAGACAATGGAAATGTGTGCATCCGCAAGTAACTCGGTAGAACCGGTGCAGTAAACCAGTGGCCTTTTGAAGCATCCCTAAATCTCCTGTGGCTGTTTTCTGAAGGGAGTCTACTTTAACATGTTGGTTTAGCATTTAGCTCAGTAATGAAATAACTGCTTCTTCTGTCATCACGTCTTTACGACCGCCCCACTTTGCGATCACCTCCAGATTTATATGTTTGTTGTTTAGAGTGCCATCACCCCGCTTGGTTTTTAATAAAGCGCGCGCAAGCAAATCAGTCTATGTGCAAGCGCGTTGCAAGACGTGACTCCACCCGATATGCATATGTTGAGACATCATTTAAGTTCAGAATAATCTTAAACTCTGGGAAGTTGAAGTGTGTTCCCATATAGTCTCGTGTCCTAAGATCTCTTGGATTATTATTGAGTAAAATAGGCCCCCACGAACAACTTTGCTGATTACAAAGATCACCCACATAAACGTGCAATGTCGCCTGTCCTGATTAACTTATCATTAATGTATCCTGACAAGCAAATTAGAAATTTTAACTGGGTTTCTACAAAATTCCGGCCAATTTAATTGTCCTTTTGAACAGTTCCGTTAAATTAATTTCCCCAGTAATATATCTCCATTAGTTTTAATATACTGCCATTTGATTGAGAGGATATTCGATGAAATGCAATAAATGCACTTATATTTTGAGTATTTGGGCCTTGGGTTCCAACCATACACAAAAAAAAATAACTGTATTTCACGCGCCTTATGCGATACAACTTGGTCCGGGCTGACTCACATGCCATTAAATCCATTAATATTGCAGCTAATGTTGCTAATACTTACAATATTTTCTTCTTACCAAACATGCATGTGAAGGAAGAACTAGTAATCGTTAAAGTTTAAAGGTCGATCGTGGAGCCACAACAATAATAAATTCTCAGCTCCTAACCATTGTAGATCTCTATAAATATTTTGGAGTATGTTATTATATCCTGATTTTTGCCATTTATATAGTCTGATCTCCCATTTCTATTTTTTCCCAAAATACTACATGTATTTTTGGCCTACATTTTGTACACCTTGTGTTTCAATAGTCTATTCAACAAAATATTAAATTTCAATGTGTTATCAGCTGATACTCCTGTAATCTTGGAAAAAAATACATTTGTATTTTAAATGCATAAAATATATCATACCTAAAACTAAGACATCCAGTGATTAAAGCCAATTTGTGGGCCTGCAAAAATTGTTTTTGAAATTAGTATTACGGGCTCGTACTAAATTGATACTAAAGCCAAAAAGATTAATACCAAAGACACCCGGTCAAACAGTGGATGCTGAGGAATCAACTCCGGCGTGTGTTTTTCTTGTGTTTAATAATACCATGATCCGCGCTTACCGTTAGCCATAAGGGGGTCATTACCGGTCTCTCTTGTGAATGTTACACACATTTGACTGTTACATTCTGAATACATGTTCACTTTCTAAAATAACGTCATTTTAATTTATTAAATCAAGTATTTTTTTATTCTGTTTTTCAAATAACCAAATGTATACTCAGAATTGTTAATACAGATTGTTTTCTTTGGAAGAAATGATTACGTTCATTATTTGACGTGATAATTCTTAAATATTATTACATTGCTACTTTCAAAATTACATGATATTCCAGAAAACGGAATAAGTCATTAAAGAAATTAAATACACGTTAAAATATCGATACAGATATCAATGACACGTAATAAAGAAGATCATGTTATTTTAATACATTTTTTTTAAAAGTTACGTGATAATTTTCACGAACTAATTATTGGGCAATTTGAAAAAAGAAGATACTTGGATCGATACATTTTTTTTAAATATATTATAACATTGCTTTCATTGTTTTTTTCTATTTAGACCCCAGTACCCTGTTAAATTCCAAAATTACTTGTCAACTTTGCATGTCAATCGCACTTTTATGACGCTAAATTACTTCAGATCTACATTTTCCAGTTCGTAACAATCATGTTTCCTGGGAAAAGCACATTTTAATAAAAAAAAAAAGGATTGTGAATTCAAAGGCAACACACGGAACACACATGCAGTGTGCTTTCAAAATTTGTATCGCACACTGGCCGTGTGCTTTCAAAATCTGTAAACACACTGGCATTGTGCTTTCAAAATCTGTAAGCACACTGGCCTGTTCTTTCAAAATTTGTAAGGCACACACTGGCAGTGTGCTTTCCAAATCTGTAACACACGGGCATGTGCTTTCACAATCGGTAAGCACACTGCAGTGTGGCTTTCAAAAATCTGTAAGCACGCTGGCAGCGTGCTTGCAAAATCCTGTAAAGACACTGGCCAGTTCTATTTTGAAAGCGCAGTGTGCTTGCGAACTCCTTACCAAATACGGTCAGCGGCTAGGCGGAATATGGGTGGGGCTAAGCATTATACTGGGAGCTTGAACTAAACTAGACTTTCCTGTTTTGCATAGGGCTTTATAAATCCCAACGTACCCTCTGATTTCGCAATTCTGGAATATGGGTGTGGAGATTATTTTTTGATGTACAATGTTGTTTTCTTGTTCACTTGTACCGTAAACATTAAAAATGCTATTCATATTGTAAAAAAGTATAGTTTTTATAGTGACTATTAAAAAAACAAACCAAAAAAATAAAATCACACAACAAAAAAAGCAAAAGAAACTTACAAAACATAAAGCAAAACGCAAATAAATAAATGAGATAAAACATTTTGAAAAAAACCTACAGTTCATGTAATGAGGTTGTTGTTTCTTGGTATATAATTCAAGCAGATAAAGTGATATAAAAAAGTAAATCATTTTCGACAAAGACGTGGGACATATGGCAGTGATCGACAGTAATGAGTCAATTACTTGGTATATTTTCGAGTCGCTTCAATGTGGTCCGTTATTATAGAAAAACGTAACAACTTTGTAAAGGGAATGACGTCATATGTTATCGGAAGTTTCCGCAATAGCAACCTGATTAATGTATAATTAATATATATAAGGCATTAAAGCAAGATAGGCACATTTTTTGAAGGGCGCCCGCAATTTTCAAGTTGTTGCGATTTCTGCATAGTGGTGTTGGTAATTGGCCAGTAACTACTACCTGCTAACGGTATAACTCAAAGGTATGCGTATTTGCTACAAAAGAAGGATTTTTTTTTTGTAATTAATATCGGGGGTCCCGATAATAATTCACGGTCTGAAAACGGCCAAATTTTCTGCTCCTCCCATAGAATTTTTGTGCAGCGACGTATCCGTAACTCCGGCGACTCAGCTGTTCTGCTGGTCACACGGATCAAATATATGGTTATTTTGGTGAGATGGCTCAATTTCACACAGGAGATATAATTGGGGTTTCCAGTAGATATTGAATTAATTATCGGGGATCCCCGAATTAATTACAAAATTTCCTTCTTTTGAGGCACTACACATGTTTGAGCTTTATCGTTCACAGGTAAATGGCCTTACTAGTCATTCCCAACACAACTGGTGCACAAATCTAAAAAACTTTGAAAATTGGGGGCGCCCTACAAAATGTGCAATATTGCTTTAAGAAAAGGGCTAGTTTAAGAATAGACTGCTAATCTTGTTGTTTTGTGGTTGTGTTAGTTTGTTGATGGTTGTGTGTCCTGAACCACTTCATTAAAATATTAATTTTGAAAGATTTTTCAATGGGGATTTGTTTTAGAAAGACCCTATTTTGAGAATAAGAAGGTCCGATTTTTTTTCACCCATAGATCCGCGTACCCAAATTGAAACCCGCGGATTTTGACTATAAAAGTACTGATTTTTGCCCTGATGCAAGCTTCCATAAAAAATAACCCAATTCTGACAAGGAATTACTGAGAAATGTCTTGGTACAAACATTTGTTGAAATTTCGTAAGGAGCCAAATACGGCCTAATAAGAAATCTATTGAGTGGTCAATGTAGTAAAATTACTAGACACACTATCTCGGTGCCTCAAATCTCTCGTTGCACTTTAAATAACGGGTTTCTTTGTTAGAATTAAATAAACGCTCCCCAAGGTCATAATATGCATGTGGTACCACATTTGCTAGAAACTACATAGTAGAAACGTGCTGAATATTATGTGTGAATAGGGAAAGGATTAAACTTTAAAATCGAAGATTATTTTGAAAATTGTATCCCCGGGGTTGGGTTAGCGTGAATTGATGCGATAAAATAAAGTAAAATTTAACCAAAAATAACTTTGTATTAGCTATATTCTTTTGCGTTCACCAGTACAATCGACTGCAGGAGTTATAGATGAATTTGCTAATTTGCTTGAGCTCCGCGAAGAGGGTCAACCTGACATTTGAAAATTAAATTGATATTTTCCCTTGCCGATATGGCACTGTTAACGTGACTGAGGAATTTTTTTAGGATACGAATTTCCTCTCAAAATGCCAGATCGATTGTAGACCACCTACCAAGAACGTTCCGAGGTTTATTGGACACATTACAAAAGAAAACGAAACCTTGTTTGAACGATGCCTGACCATCGTAATTGTCCCCATAGACAAGCCTCAAAATAAGCCGCGCACTCAGGGGCATTTTTGTTAAAAAGTTGCGCCTAGTTCCCTGGATAGGCAGGACCAGGGTCAATTTCTGAGACCCCCCGGGCAAATTTCAAAAACCCATACAATAGGTCTACGATACTTGATTTTAACCTCCAAAAGTCCTTTTTTATCATTCACCTTACCATTAAATACAAAGTACAATTTAACACTATACATTTGGATACACATTTACTTTTCGTAATTTACTAACATTATCACATCTCAGGCTTTAGTTGGACCGTCCAAGCCCGCCTTAATCTGTTTTTGAACAGGGTGGCAGTTCCTCTTAACCCTTTTGGGACCTTGCCAGTTTTGTATACGTTTGTACACCTAATTCTGTAGCTTTAGAGGGGTGGCCCTCCTAAACTGTTTGCAGGTGATCTGGAGCCATCTAAACACCAACAGCCTATAGGCTTGTTTCGACTCATTTCTAACATTTTCCATGCTATTCCTGAATGTGCCCAGGGAAATGAAGACATTTTTTTTTTAAATTTTTTTTTTTTTTTAAAAGCCAAAATTTGCGTGTAGTGATTTTGATCGGCGCATTTATGCGCCGTTAGTTCTCAAAGGATTCAGGGTTAAAAAATCCAGTATTTCTTGGTGACTTACACCTCCCTATCACTACATCCTGCGAACCTTATTTTGGTCACGCAAGTCACTAAACTAAAAAAGCGCCACCTGAGCGGAGGCCTCAATGTTTTCTAGAACCAGAACCCTATCTACTCAGGTAAGGTGCATTAGTACTTACAGGCAAGTGAGGTGTACAGTGTAACAGCATGGTCACCATGGTCGTGACTATTGGTCACTGAATCTGGATTGTTTTGAAAGACCTATATAAAATGGTATTATGTAACACAATGCCAATAAGATTTTGTCTATGACAATGATCTGACAGTTGAAAATGTCCAAAATCATTTATGGTGGTGTGTGTGTTTTTAAGAGGGCGTTTCAAATTGCTTTCGTTTGAGAAAGTTCTAAGCAGATTGAAATGTCCGAGTTCTATTCTTTGTACATTGGACGTTAAAAACTTATCCATTGTCCTTATTACAATGTTCTACATGTCAACTTTCATAAATATGTTGGCAAAATATAGCACGGATTAATTTCTAATTGAAAATATTTTGTTTTTTCAATATTTTAATAAAGAACTATTTATGCATAAGAAAAAAATTTTTATTAACTAAGTTAAATGCTACTATGTTGCAGCCAAAACTTTTAATTGATCTACACATGCGCACACCTGACAGCTGTGTGGAGTGGGTCCCAACCCCACCCTTGCCCCACCCTTGTTTACCAAATCACCCTTTTTACCAGCAGCTCTGTTCCCCCCACCCTCTTACCAAACGGCACCCTTTTTTAATCACACCTCATCTGGTACCCCACCGCTTTTTAACACTAAGCCCCCTTTTTATTCCACCGACTCCTTTACCCCGCCCCCGTCCATAATTACCTAACATTTCCAAGCTTCTGCATTATGTTTACACAATACAAATCAGATCTTATGCTTAAAGAATTTGTGAAATTGTGATGCAATGCACAAATCACCTCCACTAACAAGGTCCCGTGGTCCGTGTTCCAATGATGACCATCAAGTCGTGAATAAATTTAAATACATTCCTAGTTTTTCCCACTTTCATGAGTTTCATCAGTAACACGTACTTTATTTTTAACCCACCTTTTTATGAAACACCTTTGTCCAGAAGTTTTCAAACCACCCTTTTGTCGAGTCGCCATGCCATGGTACCCAAGTAACCACACACCCTATCGATGGTGGTCGAATTCGTCTACTCTACCTCTCCAGAACCGCGCATTTGTATAATGGGACCGTGCACTAAGCTTTGATAAAGCTCAGACTGCCTGCGTATTTTGTACCGACATCAGAAAATTATATGGGAATAAAATGCTTGAAAGTCCACAGAAACTTTTCTGTGAAATGATATTCTGAACTGGAACCGTACGGTAAACCTGTTTCTAAACGTAGCTGTTCAATTCAAAATTCTACCCGCGCGCGCGCGCCGCCCGGTCCAATTTGACACATTTTTGTCATTTTGTCTGTGAAGACCCGGAAGCCGGTGTCTACAAAATGGCGGTTTGCTAAGGTCATAATTGTCAATAATCTAATACGAATACTGCCCTGATTTGTTTAATTATATAATTATATTAATTTCTGTCCGTTGAATGATGTCCATAACTTGTTGTTACCAGGCTTTTTATCTAACAATTTAGGTACAGTATTTGAATGTTTTGTATCATGAAGCGACACGTTTTTACGAAATTTACTATACTTTACTCCTTTCTAGCATTCTAGCACTGCATCAAGCGTTTCACGGCAAGTTATCGGCAAATTAAGTTCTTTTCCCGACCACAGATTCAGAACCGATTACTCTATTATATGGTCAGATTTATAAGTATACCCCGATCGATCCAGTACACAATTGATGACCGTCATAATCACTTCGTTATTCTCAGTAAAAGGATTAATTAAATATCTATCCTCATCATCTCACTGAAACGGGCCTCGGAACGCGAAGCCAAAAATCACCACTTGGAAATATCAAAGACAGGTTAATACCATTATCATCCAACTAATAATATCACGGACGGACAATTTTTAATAAGTTTTTTTGTTTTGTTTGTTTTTCCTGTTGAATTATTCAGCTCACGGGCGCATTTTTTACAATGTACATTTGCGCCTGACTACTATTTTTTCGCCGTTCCCAGGCACATTTGGGCATGCATTCTGGTGCAAAAATTTGCGCCCTTATGCGCCCGTTATTTTGAGGCTTGCCCTAGAACCCCCTTGCTTTGACTTTCTGTCGTGGCACGACGAAAATACTAAATCACAACATATTATTACGTGAAAGCGGCGTATTCGGCTTATTCACTTCAGGTGATGGATCTAATACATTGGAAAGCAGTCCATTGCAAAAACCCGGGTTCTAGGAAAAAAATTGGGGCGCTTCTTCGGAAATCTCCTCATGTCTCTTTAAAGGCTGACTCAGCATTTCGGAAATATAATATTTTGGTGTAGAAATTAAAATAGACAAAAGAAATAAAGATGGTAACTTTAAATGTTTAATTAATTCCAAGTTTAGAGGAATGAATCGGATGTTTTCGTTTTCATGCACTAACAACTTAGCATAGGTAACAGTGCCGTAGATACCGTGTACCGTATAATTAACCACATTTCCTGATCCCGAATTTATAACAAAGTTGAAAATTTTAAAAAAAAAAAAAAACTTCGATTTGAGCTTAGTTTTTTCACAAAGTGATTACTATATTGACCAGCCTTATGTATATCAAAAAAACTCGATTTGTTTGAAAATTGCGTGCGCCCTCATCGGGAAATCTCTGAGCAGCCTTTAATATTCTAGTGTTACTGCTATTATTTACAACAAATTCAACACTTGTTTGCAAATTAAAGCGTTTGAAAGCCAGGCTGTTGGGTTGTGGTTGTGTTGTTTGTTCCTATTGTTTGTTTTAGCTGTTTCTTTGTATGTTTTTTCGCTGACAGAGTTCGGTGGTGATATGTGAACGAGTATGTGTACGTTAGTGAATGTAAATTGTGGGACGGGTACGCGTGTTTTGTGATGACACATGTTAACAATAAATAATTTTTTCATAAGAATATCGTAGCTGTTTTACTGAAAATCTTTGGTTGGGTCTATATAAAGAAAGAGTATTACCCTTTCGTTAATCCAAGATTAGATTATTTCATATTAATTATTTCAATAAACGAATGTATAGAGTTAGGATGTTGACTTGTGATCTATGTCAGTGGTCAGATATAAATGTAAAAGAACTTCGCTTTGTGACTAA
>JAMKCH010039745.1:0-13999 GCA_023653785.1 Ophioderma brevispina
TCCACACCACTGTCACAATGTGAATGCATCGTATCACCATTATTATAGACTCCCCCTGTATCACTCGCACATCAAAACAACAGCAGTGTCAGTGATTCTAAAAATTACTCGCCCCATTTCTCTAATTTGCCACAAATTTACGTTGCCTTTTTTCCTTATTTTCCTGACAAAACCACACCGCCATCCCCTTGTATCCATATTGAAGATCAAATAATTGAACTAAATTCTTGAATTTGGGTGAAGTAATTATGAAATGTTGTGAACTTTTATCTACTTGCGATGGAAAACACTGCCCAACTGACACGGCTCTTCCATTGATTTTAGTTACAACACAAACCTTTTGCTAACCGATGGAATTACATGAGGTATAGGCGCTTTCATGGGGAGTAACGGTGAATATCTTGATCTATTCCATACTGCCATATTTGGTAAGAACGCACCATATATGGATTATGGAGACATTTTGGCGCATTTTATTCACTCAATACAGTGTAATGAACATCTTTTGAATGAATCACTATTTGGTTTCCAGTGAAGTGTTGGCTCGATAAGCCAACATCGAGCATAACAAGGCTGTAATTACTAAACTAGCGAAAATGTGTCTACTCAACCGAGTGGAAATGTGTCCTACCCTCGAACGTTTGTAGGATTCGTTGCGTTGCACGAATCAAAAATGTAAAAGCTTTCTTCTGATATCAAATTTGACCACTTCCGTAAAAAAGCTGGATAAGGCTATTAGCGATCGGACAACGGACCTTTAATTTCCATGACAGAAGCATATTTTGTAAATTGGGACAAAGCTAACCATTTTTATATCCACCTGTTTGAAAATCCGCAAGTCGGGTAACTGAATTTTATCACTCTGGGCACTAATTAGTATGGATGGATACAGTATGGTGTGGCAATGGCAATAATAATGAAATTGAATCAGTAGTAATAAATAGTCCTACTGCAAATATTTACAGGGTGTATGGATGTTGAACAACTTGTTTTTTATTTCAGGATCCCCAACGTGAGATTAATTCGTGAATTGAGATCTGAAATAGACAGGCTAAAACAACTACTCAACGTGCAAGTTTGGTAAAGTAAAATGTCTGACACCTCACAGAAATGCACATTTCAGGGAGATAGTGATGATATTACCTTAACTCAAAAAAAAAAAAAAAGTACTATAGTTTCCATTGATGGATGATAGCCTAATGGTGAAATAATCAACCACAGTCCTTTCATGTGATTTTTGTTTGGGGGTGGGTCTATTCCTTCTCGAAACTTAAAACAAAAGTCCTCACACTTTTTGCTGATGTGGCTGAAAAGTGGTGTAATATCAATTTCAGTGATTACGCCATATTTTAGTTGTCATTTTAGAAACAAAATAATAAAACTGCCCTCCCTCATCACTTTTCAGAAGCCAATGCTATGAGCAGAGAATGCTAGAAAAACTAATAAATAATTTAAAGGGCCTTACATTAAAGTGAGCACTTTGAAGCCTCCACATACTCGTATGTTTACAATTAAGACTGCACTGCAGCGTAGTCTGCCCGAAAATCAATAGCTTAACTAATTTTTTTAGAGATAAAATGGGAATTTGGCTTTGCCCTCATCTAATATTTTGTACAATATATGGATGGGCAGTCAATATTTTGAGTAGGGTATGCCATGTCCGCCGGTATAAACTATGAAGAAAAATATTGGGCTCCCATCCAATATGAATGATATTAGATAGGCAAAACAACAGATCCTATCTTTTTATTTTCATTCTTATTTAGTTTTGATTGTTTTGATCACCGACAATAGTTTCTTTTCGATAATATTAGTTGAAGAAGCAAAAATATTCCGCTGTCAAAAAATGAACCTACCCAATGCATCTATCCTATCATTTATATTAGATTAGATTGTGTGTTCTTTCCAAACCCCTGCCCACTGAATAGAATTAAAATAAACAATAGTATGTGTTTTTTTTTAAAATTGTTGTTTACCCAAAAACAACAAAAATAACAGAATTAGGCTTCACATAAAAACAGAATGTTGTAATTGGTATAATGATATATTTTTACTTTGTGGTTTACGGGCCAGCATAACTATAAGCCTATCGGGTTGTCCATACTGGTCCTAGCATATCATATCCCACACCTGTTCATCTTAGTACAGTTCTCAACTGATACTCATGTGTTATGTATTATCATATAATATACTGTATTATACATGTCTGTCACGTACGATAGGTATGCGACTCAATTGAATCAACTTGAAATCTTGTATTCCAAAAAAGTGTCATTTCATTTGCCAAAGAAGTGTTCATTTTTAAAGCCTTCACTTACTTCCTTCAGATTGTACTAACATAATCACTTTAATTGTACGAGCCAACTTCCCTTTTTTGAAAGTGCACACGTTCATATAATCCATTGGAGACCAACCTTTTTTCAATTTCAATTGCCTCGTCAATTGAAAGCCCTTTTTGTTTTGTTGTCACCCAATAATCTCTCACTACAGGACCCTTTTTTTTCCGTAAAATTTCCAAGGAATCCATTATTTGTTTTTTCTCCAAATTTTCAACAATTTAAAATAATTTGGACTACTTTTTTAAATTTAAGAAGAAATGTGCCCAATTTGTATTTCAGGCTAGCTTTTATGATCTTCAAAATTTTCCATGTTACTAACCAAAAGACCTCCCATTTTCTGCGGATTCTCAGAAAACACTCCTTTTTTTCCTCATCCCAAAATCGCGTCACCCAAAAGACCTTTAGTTCACTTGAAAAAGTCCCCCTAGTTTCACTACAAAAGCCCCGAGTCCATCCAATTTATTAATTATTATTATTACTATTATAATAGTTAATATAGCTTTGTATCCTCACAAATTAATAAACCTTGAACCAAATATGCAAAATATTAAGGGTTTGACTTGTGATTTGTTTACGCGCAAGCCTGCTTTATTTTAACACAACACCTTTACTGTTTAGAATCCCATGTCATGGACAAATGGAAGAATTTAGTTTTGTTGAGCCTGGCCGAAGAGTATCATACGCAATACCCCTGTTAGGGCGATCCCTGTTCTCTGTTTTTGCGGTTTACTAAAATCGCCATCTCTATTCCTGACGTTCCTGCTTTGCTGCATGCCGAATGTGGCGCGATTTTTCTTGCCCGCCCACAAGACGCCCAATTTGAAAAGAGTGTCCCATTTGCAGTGGTTTTCGTCGTTTAGGAAAAAGTAATTCGTGACCCCTCATTTTTTATTTCAAAATTCTGAAGAACTACATAGGGAAACCAGTTCACCATATTTAGAAATTACAAAATTTTTAAAGATTTTTTAGTTTTTTTGATTTTTTAGATTTTTTAGTATTTTTTAATTTTCCCATAGACTTGTTGCAGGGGTTTAAAAAAAGTGACAACCTCCCATTTTTGTTTTTGGCTAATGAAGCTCAAAAACAAAGTCGGTCACCCCCATTTTTATTTCAGATTCTTAATCAGCACCGTTGTAAAACCATATATGTGAATTCAGGAAAATTTTATCGAGTAGATCACTAAAGCACGTCAAACCCCTAGCCATACCGACAACAGAGCTGTGAAATAGTGTGGCCGTATATTTCAACAAGTTAATTTTGGTGTAATGTGTTTACATTTTTTTGGAACGGTTTTGTGATTGTTTAATTCACACTTTAAATCCTGTGGGTATAAAACATTTTTTGCAGGTTTTGCATTTTTGGCTCTGAGTTAACATGAACAACAACAAAATAAGTCAAAACTCCATAATCTTTCTCTCCCATTATGCAGTACTGCAGGAATTTAACATTTGAAATTAATGGTACATGCTCAAACACAGGATTTTCTTCTTACCTAGCATGCCATTTGTAACAATTGTCTTCTGATCCATCATTAGTACCAGTTGTATTTTTCTTTTAATGATCTTCCATCATTCTGCACATGACCTTCTATATTTTTTTTGTTCACTGTCAAATAATGACAGCTCATTAGAACCCCACATTTGAACGATGTAAATAATTAGGATCAATCGTCAGCATTGCTACCACCAACATTGTGGCATAGTTGACTTCTTAGAAGGGGTGGATATAGTACTCTTCATTCTCCAGAAAAATATAGCACTAACAATTTTTTAATTAACAAAAGTAAAGAGTTAAAAGCTGAGAAGAGTTTCTGATCCTCACCTCTGTAGTGAAAATTTTGAGTGAAGTCTATTTTGATGGAATGTACCAAAAGTAGGTACTTTGAAGTGTTAATTTTTAATGTCAGAAATACAGTCATAATACAGACTTGTGTAACAACTACTGACTGGGGTTAAAATTGGGGCTCAATTTACTAGATCTTTGTGCAATCTGCTTAGTTTAGGTATTTTCCAAACATGGCTACAAATATGGCAAGTTAAAGACAGTGATTCGATCAAAAGCATCACATATTTGAAATTTGCAGGAATAGCTGAACAGTGAACGCCAGTCCCATAGAGTCTCATAAGGTTTTATTTTTGCACAGCAAAATATAGATGAAAAGAAGAAAACAGCAGTACTCAAAGACTCATTCAATTACGTGTTGTAGTATTGTCCGTATGGACATCATGACTTAAGTATCCGATTTTGTCCTTATTAGGTTGCTTTCCATCAGTCTTAGTCCTTGCAGGTATGTTAGGATAGCTATACTTTCTTACAAACATACAAAAAGCTGATTTTTGATAATTTTTGATTTCTGATTTATTAAAGATTTAAGGTAGATTCTTACCCCCAGGCACGCCACCTGCCTATCTATTGGCATCTAAGCACTATTTTTGATTGTCACTTGGAAAGTTAATACAGGTAAATGACAAAATCAAAGATACTATAAGAAAGTTGGAATGTGGCTGCACAGAAATATAGAAGCACTATTTTGATGGTTACTCAGAGGGCTATTTGTGTTGTGTCCTGTAATGATCCAATCAGACATATTGTATCAAAAGTGGTAGTGCCCACGCCCCCCCCTTGGTTGTATTCGCAATAAATTGACTTCCTCAAAATATTTTTTTCTCTCCAGATGGTAAATACTAAAGGATAAGATCATTGTCAATTTATATCCAAAAATTAATTGCTATTTTTTCTGGAATCAGAACAGTCATCATTTTATCAATCTAAATTTGTCCTTATGTTTGAAGATGCAAATTAAAGCGAGAAAAAAAAATATTGTGAGTCGAGTTGTACTATTTTTATCCGCTTTTAAAGTCTAATACATTTCTTTTATTTTATCACTTTACAGAGTAAGCTCTCATCAGGCTTCCCTCGTGCAGATAACACCATAAGTAGAATGCTACAAGAAAATGAACAAAAGATTGATCAATTTAACAGAGGCATGGGTTGATAAATGGATGGAAGCAGCACGAATATGCATGTAGGGAGCCAACCTATAGTCGGTATTTTGATATATGGGGCCCTGGCACTAGGTGCAAGCCGTCTTATGCTCCAGAGCACTTAAAATACCTATGAAGGAATACAAAAAGTTAATGGTATACAGCCAAAACCAGCAACCACCTTGTAGAAGATGAGACCTCATATCTCCAAGTCGCAGTCAACCTGGTTTATAATCTTACCAAAATGAACTTTGTAAGATGAGATTATTCTAACAACCTCAGCACATTTAGGCACCCTTTATTTCCATCATTGTGTCACCTTTGAATAGAGCAACATTATAGTTGGGGTACTACTAGACCAGGCCTTTTTGTCACCATATTGTTTCCTTTCCCCCGCCAAATCTGTGATTGGTGTATTGCATGTGTTGATTGACCTTGACAATTAAGAGTAACCTATTTCTTTTCCCAAGTTGTGAATTGAACCCACTTCCCGGCCATTTTAAGTTTTTTTGCCTTCTGGGAGCTAAATAAGCAAATCTATTAGGCATAGGTGTTTTAAGTAATTAAGAAGCCTTTCATTCACATCATGGACAACAAACAACTAAAAACATCAATAGAAAGGGTAACCTACCCGGGGGACCAGCCCAAAGAATTAACAATTATTGCACATTAAGGATTGGGTAATTGGTCCCATGTAGGTTCCTGGTGGGCATGAAAGATAGAAAATGATGATAAGATTTCCAATGTTTTCCTGATATTGTCCCGAATTTTTTAAAAGGGTGTAGGATTAATTGTCCCACCAATTTGAGAATACATTTCAGCCTATCAAGGTGGTGGGAGAATGGTACCCCCACCCCGACTACCAATTTCAGAGCTAGCAACTCGCACTCAAATCATTGCTTGAATATCAAGCACAAAGCTCATATTTGTCAGATTTTCTATTGTGGGCTTTGGTCAACATTAAGCTCAAAGGGCACCGTCAAGTTCAATGATGACCAGCTTCCTTGCGGACTTCAGAACACACAAAAGATCGGGATTAAGAGCCTGACTGTACAGACCAATGGGAATGGTGATTGAAGCCATCCCCTTGCAAAAGTTTTTAAGATCACCAAAATATTTTCGGAATCTTTGGAAGATTGGAAAACGGTGTCATTCATCGTTTTACAGATGAATGCAGAATATTAATGACGCCAAGTGTACCTGCCTTGGTCGAGAGAAATGGAGCAATGATTAAGAATGTGGTAAAGGGTAGCCCTGTTCTGGCAGGAGTTTACACTTGTCTAATGGTTTTTACCCCAACGTTTAAATTGACCTTATTGTTGAGAGTGTCACATAGGGAATTGATAACAAATTTGAAAACCCCGACCGGCAGGTTAGAAAAAAACGCTTTTCCACCAGAGGATTTTGGCTTTTCAGTGATATAGAGATCTAAAAATCTCCAATTGAACCAGCAAGTTTTACCGGCAGTATGCCACAAGCTAGCGTTAGCGTCTTTCATTATCTTTTTGGCCGCAATTTGACAAGCTTTTAGTGTCGTAGCACTGTGTTGACTTGAGAAAGATTTCTTTGGATTTTTAAGAAACAAAAGACGTTTTAGAAACCCATTCCCTTTCCCTCCAAGACGGGAGAGTCTATACAATGATTAACTATCGGCATCACCCTTTCAAGCTGAGATAAGATGAAATATGGGCAGATGTGTGACTTTCGAGATACAAATCGGAATTTTTTGATGGCTAAACCATTGGGCATATGAAAAGGAAAGGCCCCAGGATGCCGGAAAGCCCCACTCCATTTTTTTTTCAGGAAACGATTAGCCAAGAATCAAGATCGGCGAGATGAGTTGCGCACATATCGGTGGGACAGTAAGATGGAAACGGAGGGATGGAAGAAAGTAATCAGACATAACTCTCAGCTTTATTCATTTCTGATGAGAGATTTGTCGATATGACCAAGGCCCTGGTTAAGTTTGTCATGGATGTATTCATGAACCTCGCAGGTTTACTTTAAATGTAACCAAAGAGCCAAGAAACTTGTGGGGTCATGATCCAATGTGAACTCTCATCACAGCTAAAGTAAAAGAAAGTTGTTTGCCGACCCCCTGCGCCAAATTGACAATGACCTGCATTTGGAAGGTTTGAGTTTAATCCCACGGATTTTAATATGGTCAGAAAATATTTTAATCGTGGGTTGAGTCCTTTTGTTACCGGTTATTAAACAGAAATCGTCAGCGAAAGGCGTTTAATGATCTTGTATCGTCAGATGTAACCGTGACAGATCATTCTGCAAGAGATTGAGAATTGATTTAAAACGAAGAATAAAAATTATTGGGGAAGAGGGTCGCCCTGGAAGATACCTTTGTTTAAATCAAATGATTTGACGACCACAACTTGGTGGTTACACGCCCATGAGGGAGAGTAAGAGGTTATGGATTATGTCTGGAACCCGGACGGCACGTTGATCAGACGGAGCATAAGTCGAATGAGATCGTGTGAGGACAGATCCAAAGGCATCTTCCAGGTCAAAACACAAGTTAGTGGGCAGTCCTCTTTTTTGCTTTACTATGACTTACAATTTCGTGGAGGACCTGGTTGTGCTCAACACTGCCGTTTTTACTTTAAGAAAAGCTTTTGAAGAGGATTAACCAATTGTTATTTGTTCACTTGTATTGTAACAATATTGTTATTGCGATTTAAAATCATGAAGTCTGTCGGCAATAATTTGATGTGAAAAAAAAGTTACCAGTACATGCAGATAATGCATCATCCTAAAGTTGGAAAGCAAACTGGTATCCCCCTTCTTGTGCAGCAACACGATTTTGCTCTCGGCCATGAGGATGGTGTTTGCCGCCACTGAAGCTTTGTGGTAGGTGTCGCTAGAAAGAGGTTTGCGTTGTGCATGTCAACCGACTTAAGAGACCGTATAGGTTATGCCTCCGGCCAGAAGAAGATCCAGAGCTTTCTTTTTCAGGATGTTTTTAATATCTTGGTAATCGGAGACATATCAAAGTCATGAAGCCATGGAGTCTTTCTCAATATTATCAAACCAATTAAGACTATTGAGATCTGTTGGGACATGAGATCCATATGTAGAGCCAAAATATTGGTCCACAGGCAGTTAGTTTTATCAAAGGAAGGAAAGACGCGGGATTGGTACAAAGATCCTGAGACAAGGCGCGTACTGAAACTCCCAGAAAATGAGAGCGGAAGTGGGTTTCCTCATATTCGCGGATCTGTTGCGTTATTCTTATCTTTCTCTTGCTTTAGATAGTCATAGCAAGGAGGGGTTTAAAGGAATTCTTGCGCACTCAATTGATGAGTGAGGTTAAACGCTTTCCGACAGAGTTATTTTTTTTAAATTTCATTCAGAGTTTTTGATTTAGTCCATAAGAGGCCATTTCATCGGAATTTTCGTTCGTTTGACCCATCTGGTGATTAATTTTCCCAAATCACTTGAAGGGGGATGCCCCCGGATAGGATGAGGTATGTTTCCGTCTCGAAAGCTGCACGTTAGCGTGTCCTGTCCATGTCAAAAATGGCCGCCATTGTTTTATGAAAAACCGCCATTATATTCATTACAGATAAAAAAATTATCCACTACTACGCAAAATATTAAAGTTTTAACTTCCTAAAGGGGGCTACACATTTAGGCGTCCAGATGGCCGGCCGGAAGGGGACATATTTTGCTAAATGAACTTAAAATGACCCAATTGTTTGAAATAAGACCCGGAAGTGGGTGATATTTTGGGAGGTCCACAAAGGATTTATGGCATATTTTACGTAAGGCTTGTTTTTAAAAGATGGCGGTGAGGATATTCGCTCTAGGGTACGTAAATCAGGAAGAAAAGCAGCCCCACCCCACTGTTTGATGTAATTAAAACAACACTTTATAATAATGACCCTAAATCTTCAAGATGTAAAAATATTAAGCGGGGTAACTGCCAAGAGGTGCTGCCAGATAGTGGTTACAATTGGGTCATATAACGGTAGTTTAAAGAACTCTTATAATAGTTCATAGGAAGACAACAGCTAAAATCAAACTGATACAATAAAATCTTAATAAAGGGGTGGGACGTATTAATTGACTACTCGTGACGTCATAGGTGTTTCGCAGTAAAAATAAAAAATAGGTTATTGAAGAGGGTGAAAAGTTGTCTATAGTAGAAGGAAAAACTATAAATATGTGACCTAACTTTCTTTCGAGCACATAAAGTGCTATCTTTGTTTTGACTTGTACACCAGCTCTTTCTCCCTATCTTACTGCCGAGATCATTTCCTGCCCAGCGTCAACTAGTGTGAGTGGTCTCCAATTGTCCAGAAGTACGAGAGAAAAATTGCGAAATGTATCAATAGTTTTCCTTAGCGTCTATTATGTCGAAAAGTATGTGCGGGGTGTTTTTATTTTTGATTATGTACCCGGAAAGGGTAAACCGCCGCAATCATGAGTAGATCATATCCGCAATTACAAAGTCATTAATCGTTTTTGGGCGCTCAAATATACTCGCATTCTTTCCCCATCAATTGGTAATTTTAGCAATTTAACAAAACATGCATCCTTCCGGCAGCCATATTGGACACTTTAATGTTTAAGCCCACTTCAGGAGGGTAAAACTTTAGTCCTTTAGTCCTGGATAAAAGTTATATCTATAATGAAATACAATACGGTTTTATAAAACAATGGTGGCCATTTTGAATATGCAGTACGCGCTGATGTGCAACATTTCGGGCGGAAAAATACAATCCTAGTCAGGGGGACACCCCCTTTGAGGTGATATTATATCACCAGGTGGGTGCAACAAACTCGAATTTTAAGACCCGTACAGAAACTGGCTCATGGACTATTCCCTGATTTAAATCAGATGTTTTTTTCCCATTCTTTGGCAGCTTTTTGGGTCGACAACCTCGGGGTTATTACAAGAAATTCCCCGAAATATTGCGACAAAGCATTCCGGCTTCTTTTGGCGATATTTAAACATTAACTAAGTTCGTAGGTAACCTGATTAAGTTTTATTCCCGAGCTCTAACTGATTATAACATGTCCCATTGTCGTTGGACAGCTGAGCACACAAATCGATAAATGTTGACAATGCACCCGCAAACTGTACAATCAGAGTCATTTCAATATGGTTATTGATTCCAAGGTTTCCACCGCAAGTATAGTGCAAAACTGTAGTACTGTAGTGTAGCCTCTCACATAGTGGGATCAGATCAAAAATAGTCAAAATACATACAAACACACACGAAACTTACAAATAACTGATCCGCAGATAGCCTTTAGATGCACTAATTTGTACATTGCCTCAAAAGAAATGACAATTTTGGGTAAGAACTGCCTCTGAGAATCTGAAAGTTAACGCCATGGCTATACCAATTTTCCAAGGGATGGAACCTAATGCCCAAATTTCAACCAACTTCACGCACATATTTAATTAAAAATAGAGCCATTTTTACAAATTTGAAATACTTTTAAAAATGACCCATATATATATATAAAAAAACAAAATTGGGACCAAGAAGAAATGGTTATTGAATACACCAAACGGGACAAAAAGGAGATCTGGTTGTGTGGCACATTCCTTATGCCATTTACTGATGGCCCACTCCCACGCACCCCCATGATAAACATTGGTTATGTATTGTTAAAGCAAATAATTAGTTTAAAACTTACAAAAGGTTGAGTAAGAATCTCTAATTAAAGGTCTTGTTTTGATTTTTATGTATATGTGGGGTGGTTTCTCTACTGGATATGACCTGACCTTGCATACACTCACTACCAAGATGGTGTAAAACAAACTTGTGGTTTGATGTTAGACTGATATACATACTGCAAGTGCCCTATTCACTATGGAATGTATTGAAGCTGAAATTTCAGGACGACAATGAGGAAAATATGCAGTCCTTCATTGTTAAACATCATACTACTTGTAAATTTTGGGATCCCAAAGACAATCGAAACAAGCACCTTTAATATAGGGGGGAGCAGAACCACTATCAGACTGACACTATAATTCATCCAACTATGACATGAATGATATCATCACTTTAAGTAAACATATTGTTTTTTTTTTTTTTTTTTTTTTTTTTTTCATGTGAAATGAAATTCAGCTGGTGAATTTGACTGCATGAAACTGAACTGGTTTCTACATAAACAAAATAACTGCATAAACATGATTAGATCACTTCATGTCACTTTTTTTCCCCCCACAGTATTGTAGTTATGAGGAAGTAAGTCTTTACCCAAGTGTCTAAATGCATAGCAAAATCATAGCAAAATGTTTGTCTTTTTGGGAGGGCGGGCGGTATTGGCTCATCCGCTCGCCTTTCACCAATCCGGCCCGGGCTTCAATCCCTGCGGAGCATGTGTCGTATGTGAATTGGTTGCCGATCCATCCATTGACCGTCCTCGACGGTTTTCTGCGAGTACTTCGGTTTCCTCCTGCTTCTAAAATCGGACTTCTTCCCATAAAACCTTCCTTGGTTTCCGGTGTTTTTTTTTCTGGATTTACTCGGGGGTGTTTGCGCAGCCTAAAGCGCTCTACAGCGGCGCCCTGAGCATTCGGTGGTTTGTTGTTTGCGTTATTAAGAATTAAATATTATTCTTATTATACTGTTGAATAAGAATGGGGAAAGTGTTTATGGAAATCATACATTTTAGGCTATTTGCTTGTTGCTTGCCTTCTAAGGAATGTTGTAATGTTGGCATCAGGAAGAGAGAGTGTTGGTGTAATAGTAGAATCTGAAACTACATCATCTTATGGTATATGGCTGTGACTTGTTAGTACTGCATCATCTATAATCACATCAAGGTAAGAAACAACATAGCAGTGTAAAGTAGCCAATTCAAAGGACCTTGTAAGAAAAGCTTAAAGGTACATACAGATATATTAGGTTTTATTTTGATTGGATATTTAGAAAGGATATATGTAATAGGCCAATCAGAGATACTGTAAGCAGAGGTTAGGACCTTGGGGGGGGTGTTTTAAGTTCAGGTCTCGGACTGTGCAGTCTGACGATTCCTGCAAGCAATTTGGAGCTTACACAGTTGCCGATCTATGCAGGAGCTTCAACAACAACACTGGACCATACAACGCCGCCCATCCTGCAGCGGGGCACCGAGCAACCCTGGCGGTGCTAAGTCCGATGACGTATGAAATGGCATAGCAGATTCTGAGAATCGGGAACTATAAATCCTTCTGTGAGGGGTGGGGGGGACTCAGCTGAAATTTCATCAATTAACTGGATTGGGTTGAGGAGGGAGGATGCATTGACTCGGGTTCAATTCCATTACTAAGGTGAAAATACAACACATTTGTGCCAGTTTCCATGGCAGTATGTGGGGATTCATCACTTCAAAAATGGACACTTTTTTAACTTGGGATGTCAGAGTAACAGCCCTATTCAATCAGTATAATCCGAAAGAATTTTTAACTTAGTTTGCAAACAACTTGATTAAAATTGGCAGTAGATGGGATACTTTGTCAACAAGGTATTTTAATCTAAATGGAATTTTTTGTTGCATTTAATTTTATATACTAAAGAAAAAATAGGGGGACAGTAGGACTTCATGTATTCAGTTATGTTTGACAGGATTACTTTTCCTATGTAGCAATAAATGAATCCATATACATAATTGGACATGCTAATGCTAAAACTGCCCCATGGGGCTCGTACCTTGTTTATGTGTCAAACTGATAATATAAGATATGACTTTTCATTGTTATTAATCAACCCATCGCCTGTCCATAACTATTATGTTATTGTCTAACATTAATGTTTTGCTATGTATTGACTATAGAGTGAGTGGTTTTCTTTCTCTTGCAGGAGGAAAACGACAATAGGGAGAAGTGATGCAGACACAGAACAAGATATCGGTAGGTATAGAGGTTCTTTAATTCCTTCAACTGTGATAGAATATATAGGTTAAACACTAAGTCAGCAGTTTTGTGAGGATTCCCGGGGTTCTTTAATCCTTCAACTGTGGTAGATTCTGGGTATTGTGATGCTTCACAATGGCTGTCAAAAGTTAGTTTCATATTTCATGAAAAAATGGATTTTTAATTACCAAAAATGTTGGCAAGGAACTGTCATCGCGGGATCCAAATGGTTAATCTTCAATTAACACTTAAGGCAAAAAAGGTCTTCTGACACTCCATGGGGGATGGGGGGTCCAAGTGGAGCCTCCCCCCTTATGAAAACCACTTGGCCATTGGAATTTTTTACCACACTCTGGTCATTGATGGGTACATCAAACCCGACGATAGAGGAAAAAAATGAAAATCGGTTATACAGATTCAAAAGGGCGGTCAAAAACCAATTTTATGATGTGCACCAAAATTCTCCCTCCGGAACTATGAAACAATACTTTCCCAAAGGACTTTTTCCATAAAATTGGATCTACTAGTGGATATCAATATAAGTACATTGTGAAATAAAAATCAAAAAGTACCACAGTACAGGTTTAATGGATCAAAAACAAATTGAATAGCACCACCAAATGCTTATTTATACTATTAAGTTATAAAACACGCCATGGACCGATTTTTTCCACCAAAAATGCGCAAACTGATATTTAGGCAATTAATAAAAATCTTGGGCAAAAAGTAATAGATGTTAAAACATGGTGCTCAAAAAAATGAAATCCTGGATCCACATGTACCAGCCTCCCTTATGCACTTATGTC
>JAMKCH010039746.1:0-30972 GCA_023653785.1 Ophioderma brevispina
ATATCCAGCAGAAACACTCGTATCATATCATAATTAGTGTCGCAATTAGAAGTGTTGATCGGACATCTAAAAACGTTCTTACTGAGCAAAAATCAATCCAAAATGAAAGAGCGTTTTGACGAGCGCACGCAAGATGTTCCAATCAGGTGGGCGCCTCAGTTTGGATTTATATACCCGCATTGCAGCAGGGATTGTCACGTTAAACCTCACAAAGTTCTGGGCAGGACCATATCTTTTAGTACAACAAACTGGACCAGTCAATTTCAAAGTAAGCAATCGCGAAAACAATAAACTGATGTCTTGCCACGGTACATGTGAACCGCATGAAATTTGCGTATAATAGATACGTCCGTCCAAGTAATGATATGGTTCCTATGGATCCAGATCAGAGAGATCCAATCCCGGCCTTTGTTCATGACGATTGTCCTGAAGATGTATTTGACCCAACTTTGGCTACCAAAGGAATCTGAGAGAAAAATCAAATTGCCAATGGTTCCACTGGGCCTTACCGCAAATCAAGATAAACTCAAGGTACGTATGAACGTATTATTAGAGGGCGCTATAGGAAGAACAGCCTAGAGGATTTAAAAAGTGGCGGTGATTTCCAAATTCAAGAAACACTGGAAACCAGAGGACAAATTTAAATGCAGCTGCTCTAGCGTCTGTGAAGGCCCATCCAGTTAAAATTACTGGTAAAGTATAAAGAGTCAAGAATTATGTATCATTGTGGAATTAAATTCCAATCCTGGCAAAAATTGTGAATTATGATATGTATATGGTAAAATCTATATATGAGAAATGGTATAAGTAAAATTAGATTAACTATGTATTGCTCACCTTGGTTTTATGAAAAATGATGAGGTTAAAAGTTCATGTTTAAAACTTAAAACAACTTCAGAATTGAAATGTTACCTATAATATCATATTGTTGAGAAGGAGGATATATAGAGGATGTCGTCTATGCTTATATTTTAACTGCCATCGTGAGAATTGCACCTATCTGGGAAAATTCCGAGTGACTAAAAAGAAACATCGCCATTTGATCATTAATCATAGCAATTTTTCCGCAGGATTCATTCGGTGATAAAACCGCCGTTTCAGGTAGGAAAGTCCATTGGCGCTGATGATAACAAAGATTTGTTCCCCCTAATTTTGTAAATTAATAGGGCTCTTTTAGGCATAAATAAAAAGGTTGCCACATGTCAACTTCTGCCTCAATGCGCTGGCCAGCTTTTGTGTAGAAATTGCACTATTAGGTATGAACCGATGGCAAGTGAAATATATAATAATTTTGAAGTTGGGACGGTAAACTGCTAAGCTTTAGGTTTTAATTGATATATTGCTCAAGTTGGATGATGGGTGCTGACGAGTAACCAATTTTCGTTATTACGGATTAATACTTAACGCTGATGTGGGTACATTACTAATTGCAATTTCCTTGTGACGATGCAGGCATTCCCTCAAATCTAACACCCTTATACAAAAATGGAAATCCCCCAACCCTAGACGGCACCGACCAACATCGGTACGCCCACCCTAACCCCTGACCTTTTCTTTGGGATCAACAGGCGGTAACGTATAATTTTTCTCTGTCTGTTTTTCCCTGTTTGTGACGGAAAACTAGCTGATTGTTAAGGTTTCCAGCAGTATATCCCATTAGGGAGTTAGACTTTGTTGTGAGGTTTCTTTTAAGGCCTCCCTTATGTTTAGTGAAATATGGACCGTGTTTAGCCGTATGTGACATAAAGTTCTATGAGTGGCGGCTTCTTAGATACGTGCGTAAGGTCCAGTTACACTTATGTTGTGATATGATACGCTAGTCGGGTTTTTGCGACGCGCCCGACTCGTTCATGTTTGTGATACACAATGTCGGGTTTTTGCGACACCACGGCTTTGTTCATTGCACGAGTTTATATCTGTATAATTTGATTTGTGAGGTTTCTAGTGATGGTTTGTTGAGGGCCTTACCCAAGCTTTCGTCTTTGTTGTTTTTCATCAAGAGCGGCTGGTAGAGCTTTGGTATCACGCAGTTGCGAGAATTAGGCTATTTTAATCTAGGAAGATAAAGATATATTTATAAACAATTCCTGAACGGAATGTTTTTGGATATCCATATCAAATTCTTTAAGTTAGACAACCGAGAGTTTTTTTGGGGTGCTAATTTGCAACTAGTTCCGGAGCTATCAGGCAGTTGATTATTAGCCAGGATCATTTTAGTGCCGGGGTACCACCTCCTAAAGTTTACGGGGTCGGAGATTTCTTCTTTGGCATCGTACCTCTTATATTTTGGACTCGCAATTTGCCTCCGATTTGGCTTCTTTTGAACGCAATGATATCCTTTGTTTGTACCATGCGTTGCATTGATTGCAATGTTCCAATTCCAGAAGGTATAACACATTATGTGTGTGGCCATTCGGACCTGTTCTAGAGAGGGACCATGTAGTTTTGATGAAAATGAATCGGAGGAATATTGGAAGGCGTCGAGTTATTAAGAGAACAGGCGGCGGACCCCTCTCCGGGCGATCGTCGCTAGATCTAGAATTAGGGGTAAGCCCTCCCAGAGTGTATAGCCCAAAGCCCCAGTAAGGAGTTTCCTCTGTGCGACGCCCCTGGGCGTATCAGGGCCGTCCATTCCGCGTCGCCGCCCCCGGGGCCGGCCGCAACCGCCAAAGTGTTGAGAGAGACAGGTGCTGGGAATTTTCATCCTCACGTGCATTCTGACGCGTCTTGCACGGGAGGAGATTCCCGGGACCCATCAGAGGGGAGGGTATCTGATGGTGTCCCGAGCGCCAAGGCATGTGCAAAACCCGCAGCTGCTCGGAAAGGAGGTGCGTTAGGCATTTGCCCTTCACCCTATGCCGACTGGGAGTTTGCATAAACAAAGACACAATACAATACAAAACAATGGCGTGCTTGTGAGGACCAGGCGGCCGAGTTTATCGAGAGAGCTCCTGCTTCAAGTGACCTTGAAGCTATTAATAGGACCAATTTGGATCCTAATGCCCAAGGGCGGATGAGGACACTATAGAACATGAGGAGAGAACAAGGTCCCTTTGATGCTGTGCCGCTGCTGGCCGATGAGCCGCACAAAGAGCGGCAAGCAGTAGTTTAGAGAGAATGGTACGCTGCGGCTCGATGAACTCGCACAAAAGACGTCTAGCGGTTTTAGGAGAGTTATCGTGCCGCGGCGGCTCGATGAGCCCGCACAAAGGGCGGAAAAGCAGTAGAGAGAATGTACGTCGTACGATGCGCTTGATGGGCTCGCACAAAAGACGTCTAGCGGTAGAGAGAGTATAGTGCCGCGGCGGCTCGATGAGCCCGCACAAAGGGCGGCAATGGTAGAGAGTATGAGGGACCAAACAGGTTGTACTCTGAGGGGCCTAGAAGGCCGCCACGGCGCAAGTAGTGGCCCCTAGTATGGGGAGAAAGAAAGTTGGTATGATTCGGGTCAGGGAGTGACCTTTGTGACCCAGGGGTCGTGATGAGTGCCTCGGTAGCGGGTGCTCCAGTTAGTGACTTCTCAGCCTCGCAGTTTTTCACGCCTTAGCGGCGGTGGACCTGATCCTTGTCGGCTAATCCCCAACGATATTGGCGTCTAGACAGCAAGGATTTTCTCCATTCACAGTCGGGCGCTTATGGTCTGGCTCAGGCACAGGTTGGTCCTCCTGCCTTTGGGTCGGCGGTTTGGTCGGTTTCAGAGTTTACAAGCCTTCCTATCTCAATAGGATTTGCAGAGTGGTAGTCAGACCGTCAACTGCGGGGGAAAGTCTCAGGCCTTTGTGTATAGCCCAGTGTGTCTCCGCGGTCTTTTCTCTGCTGGGGAGTGCGCAGTCTTTGTTTTCATCCTCTAGTCTCCCTGGGTAGGTGCAGCCTCGTCTCAACCTCAGGTTTCTTGGGCTCCAGTTCATCAAACTTTGGCAAGTCAACAAGTCCAGGCAGGGGTTGAGAGTATTTGCTGATGATGAGGTGGACTGGCCTTAGAAGATGTTCGTGATCGGGCTGGTATTTCTGCTGCTGATGTCACGGCTCCGCAGGGAGCCTCAACTTAAGGCGGGTTGATCAGTGAACGGCGGAAAGCTTGGAAACTTTGGATTAGGACATGCTGCTGCAGATCTCTTAGGTTAGGTTCAGTCTGACGGGTTGATCCACATTATGGAGGCGGTGCCTGATCAATCAGATATCCGTTGGACTCTTTGACGCGGACCAGGAACCGGGTAGAGTATAGGTTTTGGTATATGGTGCTGCGGGGGCGGATTCTCAGGTCTAGAACGATTGGTCCGCATTCCTCCGGACATTGGAATTGAGACGGATTTGGTTATTATGTCTATGAAGAAGTGGCAGTCCAGCCACTCCAAGAACTTTTCGAGCATTTAGAGTTCCTGAGAGGATTTGTAAGTTTTTCCAGACCCCTCCTTTGGATAAGGTGATCTCAGATAGGTTGCCTGCAAGATCGATCGCAAGTCTTCAGTTCCATCGCTTTTTGATAGATTCTGGGAGGAACAGCTCAGCAATTGGACAATCATTGAGGGGCCTTGAAGCGCTCTTGTCGGTTTTTCAGTTGATGATCCTCAAACCATAATGCGGTTGGTTTGGATCCCTTAGAAGATTCACTCTCTCAGGAGGCCATTCGAAGCGGGTCGGCCCCCTCCGGATAGTCTATGGTCTCAGGCGACCGTGCTTCGATTATTGCGTCGGCAGCAGCAGCTTTGTTCTCGATGGTTCTATCTCATCGTGTCTCCATGCTGAGACGGCATAATGTTTGTGCAGGCTTGAAGAATCGGTATGGGGAGGATTTAGGATTTGATCTAATGCGGATGATGAAGGTCGGACTATGTTCCACTGCTCGGTTTGGGGATCAGTTCAATCGGTGTTGTTGAAGAAACAGCAAGGAAGGACTCAAGGTGAGAAGGCAGTCAGATTAGCTGGCCTCCCTTCGGTCAGTGGGGGAAGAAAGGGGGGGGGGGGGCGGGCATTCGATGGCCAGGCAGAGGCAGGGCCTCACAGAGGGCTGCCAAGGTGTCAGCTACAGTGGCGGCTGGTTGGTCGTCGAAGGCGCCTAGAGGGGCGCAACGAGCGAGAGGGAGTGGGCTGGTAGCCGTGGTCAGGGGAGTGGCGCGGGAGAGCCCGCGGGCCAGCGCGCTTTGAGGTTTCACCGGCGTGTGCAGTCCGTCCCTAGGGCGCCGAACGGAATGCCATCCACCTGTCTCGGCAGACAGTCAGAGGCAAAAGAGGTGGGCGGCCGATTAATTCACTGTGCGCGCTCAGTGGCCTTTAATCACATCGGACAGGACGGATGGGCGTTGGGATAATAGTAACAGGAGGTTACGAGTTGGAGTTCACTCAAGCGGCCCACAAGTGATGTTTCAGCCTCGCGAAACACCCTTACCAGTGCTCCTGGAGAAGAGACAAGCGTTACTGACTAAATATCTTCTCTGTGGCCAAGAGGCAATTTATCCCATTCGTCCCCCGTTTTCTCCTGGAGTTTTGGGCGACCCTTTTTCCTGGCGCCAAAGAAGGCAGGAGATTGGCGCCCAATTTTGAACTTGAAGCCGTTAAACCAGTTTATAAAACCCACTCATTTCAGGATGGAGTCTTTAGCTAAGTATGAAGGCGCCCAGCAAAGTATGTGGGCGACGTCCCTCAGCTGAAAAGATTGTTCCCTTCACATTCCAATAGTCGGTATCATCACAAAGGGCTTGTGTTCAGGTGTTGGGACAAGCGTAGGCTTTCGGTGCCTTACCGTTGGTCTGTCGACGGCTCACGAGGTATTACTCGGGTAGTCAAGGTTGTGGGAGGATATCTCCGCCGTCACTGTCTTCAGTTATTCCAGTACCTGGACATTGGTTGATACAGCGCCCCTCTCAGGAGCTGAGTTTGTCCCATACGCAGTTTGTCCTCCAGACGTATCCAAATTGGGTTTTGTGGTCAATCTGGACAAGTCGGATCTGGTCCCGCGTCCCGGAAACCAGTGTTTTTGGGGGCTTGTCTCGATCTAGTGGAAGGCAGGGTTATTCCGACGCCAGACAGAGAGGGTTTCAAACGTCATAGTATGTTATGCTGCCCTTTCAGTCAATCCAATGATGGCCACAGTATAGTGTGGTTGTTGAGGTTATCGCGTCTTATGGCCAGCTAGTGGACCATTTGTCCCTTGGTGCAGACTTCGGATGCGTCCTGTTCAGTTGAATTCCATCTTCTGAGTTTCTACATTCCGTCTCGACATCCGTTGTCGATGCAGGTAGGGGAGTGTAGGACATGTCAGGTCGGAGCTCCTTTGGTGGTCTTGCCGAGAGAACTTTGGACGCCGGAGTTAAGTCCCGGCCCTCGTTACGGACGCTGTTAGTGGTGACTTACAGATGGCATCGCTGGACCGGTTGGGAGCTCACTTGGATCCGCAGCATCAGGTCAGGGAATTTGTCGCCGGAGGAAAAGGTCCCATTTGCACATCAAGTTCTGGGGAACTCACGGCTGGTTCATATTGCCTAATGTCCTTTCAGTCCATGTCAGGGACGTCATATGTTTGATAAAGACGGACAATTCTAACAGTAGTGTTTAAGACATCAACAAACAAGGGGGGACGAGGTCGTCGATTGGTTCTTGTGGTCTTCTCACCAGGCGTCTTTTATGGTGTAGATCCAGATCACCTTCAGGCAGTTCACATTACAGGTTTGTCGAACATCTTGGGGACAGACTGTTCGACGTCGGTCAGCGTCCAGTGGAGCTTGTATTGTAGAGACAGGTTGTCCAGGATCTTTTCCAGGTAATGGGAGAGCCGTCGGTGGATCTATTCGCATCCCAAGCTCAATCACCAGCTCCCAGTTTATTGTTCATGGATGCAACGGACACGGCAAGGCACTAGCAGTGGACGGCTCTGTCAATTTATTGGAAGGGGATGGCAGCTTATGCGCTTCTCCATTCTCCTGATTTCCCAGGGTTCTGGAGAAGATCAGCGAGGAAGATTGCGTGGTTCTTTTGATAGCCCCATTTTGGCATCGACATTTCTGGTTTCCGCGCTCTGCGATTGCTGGTCGATGTTCCACGCCTTCTTCCTCAAACGTTAGATCTACTCCGGTTCCGGGGCCAATCGGGGAGTTGGCAGGATCCGCGCAATCTGCAATGAATGCGTTGGGAAGATGGCCGCGCGCCGGCCGGTTACCAGAGGAAGATTTCTGCGAAGTTGCGGATTTGTAATTAGCACACATGGCAGAAGACGATCTACCTGCCGATGTTACTCTGCGAGTCTGCGGAAGGATACTTGAAGTGGTGCTCAGGAAGACGGATTGTCCGGATAGCGCTGTAGACTCAGGTTATCCCAAGAATTTCTTTTCTCGTATACGTTCGGGTTGCAGGGGTCTACCGTTGCAGGATATCTTTCGGCGATTCTCGATCACACGGGAGGTGCAGACGGGTCCTCTATTTTTCGCAATCGTGCTCTTAAGTTATCTTTGAGGGGATGAACAATATTCGCCCTCGAGTTGGAAGATTTGCCCAGCATGGCGATCTTTCCTATTCGTTTTAGAAGCTCTGTCAAAAGCACCGTTGCACCGATGGAATCGGCAAAAACATGAAGGATATCTCGGTTAAGACGCCTTTCTTTTAGCCGTAACGTCGGGTCGCAGGTGCTCCGAGTTGCATGCCCTGTCGGCTGATGACAGATTTTGTATTGTTTCTAATCAGGGAGCTACTTTATATTTTTCGCTGGGATTTTTGGCAAAGAATGAAACTTCAAAATTTGCGGCGGCCCCGATTTTTCTTCATAGGATACCTAAACAACTCCAAGAGCTAGGCGTCTCTTGTGTCCCGTAAGGTCTTCGAGGTGGTACCTCGGTAGAACCAAAATATCCCGGGGGTCAACTAAGAATCTTTTTATCACATCTTGCAAGCCATATCGACCCGCCTCCAATGGCTACTATCGCTGGTTGGGTCGTTCGGGATTGTTAGGTCAGGAGGCCAGTTCGTGAAGACGGTTACCCAAATTGCGCATTATACTAGGGCTTTTCGGCATCCGGGCATTGGCTAAGGGGGCGGTGGTACCCTTGGCCGAGATTGTACGCACGGAGCGTGGATGGAAAGTGAAAATACCTGATCGATCATTACCGATTGAGATGTTGGCCAGCAAAAAGCGTAGTAGAGACTGATAGGCCAAGAGATAGATCCTATCAGAGTGCAGTCCTAGAGGGCAGAATTCAGTAATGCTGTCGAAGAAGCTATACAGTGTCAAGAGGTCAAGTTAGGAGTGGACGGTCTCACAGCAGGGACCGCAGACGTCGTCTTTCCGACGTCTAAAGTGAATTCTGGAAGCATAGTTTTAAAATATGTTATTGATTAGATTTCGGTACTTGTACCGACATCTTTCTGGCGGGTGTTGTGATGGGATGATCTTGTCGTGTGGAGGAGTTTAGTTTGTGCATACATTTCTACAGATGTTCTCACCTTCCTCCCGCTTCTGTGTCTCAGTCTGTTGCAATTTGTATTGAGTCTACATCAGAGTAAGTATTAAGCAGTAAGAAAACGAGTAAAGACACTAAGTGGCCGTTTTATTAGGATTAGTATATACTTACTGATGGGGGGAAATTATACTTCCCAAGCCCGCCCAGCCCCTGAGAAACCTCTGCTTGTTGATCTGTGGCCTTAGTTAGCGAGGTAAGGGTTAGGGTTGGGGCGTTACCGATGTTGGTCGGGACGTTTTATCGGGTTGGAGATTCCTTTTTGTATAGGTGTGTGTTAGATTTTTAGAATGCGGCAATCGTCACAAGGAATGATTGCAAATTTTGTAATTACACAATCAGGTAAGATATTACTAATCATAATAAACAAACAGACCACTTAGTGGTCTTTACCACTCAATAGCGAGGTTATGTATCCAATTTCCGCTCGTTTCAAAAAGTTGTCTAAAAAGTTTTCTAGAATGAGTCTTTATGAATGCTAAAAATAATGTATGGCATGATATGTCATGAAATCTGCATTTATTAGTGGAAAATACTGTATTCATAATGAGACATAAAGAATAGTTAGAAACACTTGTTCTATTTAATATCAATGTAAGAGATAACATTATGTGCAGTATTATTATGCCACATGGAAATGTACTGTTTTGAAGACAGATGATCCAACGCTAAAGTGTTAAGAGATAAATGTAAACAATTATTGTAATTTTTAATTTTTGAATTGTGTAACAAATCAATATTGGATAATGAAAATGGGCGTATGTGTGACATATTGGTAATGACCTTGAACCTTTATTACACCTAAGTAGTAATAAGATATAAATTATATTATTATTTGACGCCACCCTCGTTTATTAGATATTTATGTTATTCAAAGTGAGAAACAAATTTTGTACGTAGATTATTTGCAAATGGGGACAATCACCATCGTTTATTTAATGTTATGGAATGTATAACAAAAGTTTTTTCGCTCGAAGACTTGTAAACGGTGACAATCATATTTTGAAATGTTGGGTGAAGTAATATTTTCATGAAACCAAAATCACTTGAACAAATATTTGTCAGGTTAATTTGGTATCCAGGAATTCAACAGAAAGGAAGCAACAAAGCATTTTATTCAAGCAAAATACGTGTGCATTCAAAATTCGACGAACGCCAAGATTGTTGTGAGAACACCATTATCATGGTTATGACTGATTGTCTACGAACAAAGAACTCTAACTTCCGCTTTAACTGCTTCAAGTTGTTCTAGGCTCGCGGATTCGTTAAGTGTATGCGGTTGGTTTAGTTATCGTTGAGATCTACGAAGATATCTCCAGACCTCATCACTCAGATCGAGATGCATATGAAGCTCAACGATATGAACAACTGAAGTTTGTTCTGGCACCATTCCCGAAAACACATTATACCATTCGCGGGAAAGAAAGAAGAAAGAAATATGACGATGAAATGACGCTAACGCCAATTGTATAGGAAAAAAATTGGAAAAGGATTCGCAGAAAATGTACTCAAAAACCAGAACGCGGAAAGATGAAAGAACCAATGTCGAGAAATGGACGCTATCGCAATTACACAGAAAAAAATTAAGACGTAAGTAGGATACGCAGAAATGTTTCACAATTGGAGTCAAATGAAGAGGATAGTGACAACTCGGTCCACGATTGTTGGAAAAAAAGTTTTAACATGGATTGTAAATTAGTGTTAATAATAATTATTATGAAACTTTATATTTTATGACATGTTAATGAGTTTAGTTCCAATACCAGATGTATCAAAAATTCCTTATTTGTTCAGGAGCCAATTTTGTAGGGAGGGCGTATGTTTGTGACGATTAATTTATACATTCAAAGTAAACGCTCTCGCTACTCGTGAAATTTAATCAGTATATATTTTTTACATGCACGATAAGAGATGCGAACAAATGAAATTGCTCAGGGGGGGTCGATATCTTCAGGGTCGCTATGGTGTCTTGGTTAGGCGACTCGTCTCGGGTAATAAAACGATCTGCAGGTTTTCTCTAGTGGTAGTTTGACTGGCTCTTTCTCAAGAGCATCTCTTGGTGTAGAGGCTCCCAATTCATGTAGGATTTAGGCGAGTAATTTCGCATTACAATTGTCAATGGACTTGGTATATTCCTAACTCGAATGTTAGTTTTACTGTTTAGTCTTGCAAACAGGAACAATGTGCATATGCTGTGAGGGAAAACTAAGTATAAAAATTATAACTGTACAATGGTGTTTTGATTATGGTATTTATTGATGTGCTGTATGAGCACATGTTACGGGCCGTCTAACGCCCCAAAGAAATGTTTGAACCACTAGTTGTGTATTTGAAATTATTTCGAACCCTCCAGACTAAGATCTGATGTGATCTGTTAAACCAATCCGTTACCCAAGCTTTGATCTCTCATCGAGTTCTTCCGGTACTCCGCAGCAAATATTTTATCCAGCGCGTCCCCCCGATTTCGGTTATATAAAAAACAGTGAGGAGGTCACATACTAGGGGACAGGGTTAGTGCGTGTGGTGGAATTGTGAGGCGGGTGCAGCCAGAGGAAGTATGGGTGGGTGTGAAGTTTAGAGAAGGTGGAGAGTGTAACATGGGAGAAGAGTGGGTGAAGTTTAGAGAATGTGGAGAGTTGTTACATGTTTTTTTTTTTTTTTTTTTTTTTTTTTTTTTTTTTTTTTTTTTTTTTTTTTTTTTTTTTTTTTTTTTTTTTTTTTTTTTTTTTTTTTTTTTTTTTTTTTTTTTTTTTTTTTTTTTTTTTTTTTTTTTTTTTTTTTTTTTTTTTTTTTTTTTTTTTTTTTTTTTTGATGGATAGGAAGAAGACTGAGGATTTGATGCTGATGTTGGGTTTGGAAGAGGCGGCTGATCGATTGGCGAAGGCGAATGGTGTAAGATGGTATGGGCACGTGCTGAGGAAAGATGAGGAGCATGTTTTAAAAAGGGCTTTGGAGTTTGAGGTGGGTGGTTTGAGGAAGAGGGGTCGACCAAAGAGGACATGGAGGAAGCAAGTGGAGGAGGAGAGTAGGAGGGTTGGGTTGAGGATGGGGGATGCATTGCATCGGGTGAAGTGGAAGGAGGGAGTAAAGGCGATTGCTACGAATGTGAGGTGAATCCGGCCACCCCCGCTTGCGGGGACAAAACCGGATTTAAAACTTTGGTTTTACTACTACTACTACATTTTAGAGTTTCAAGCGGGCGTAATTATGTATTTAGAAGGAGTTGACCTACATGCACGATTCAAGCAGAATGTATGACAAAGCAAAGCTCAATTCAGTGCACACAAGGATCAGTGATGCAATCCAAGATAATTATTAGACAAATATTATATAGAAACTCGGAGAAACTGTCAAGCATTGAATTAAAGAGTGTTGAATCTGGTCCTCTCACTATCTGGGCATGAGATTTACCACTGAAATACATTTTAGGTAATAAAGGATGCCCAAGGGCATTACAAGTATGCTATAGTTGATAATACTGTGTTTTCCTTAGTACCACATTTTGGCATTTTAGCAAATTTCTTCACTTGCTGAGGTTTATATTTTACTTTTTTACTTGTTTTTAAATAAATGACTTATAAGGTGCAGTTGTCCTTGAATTACATTCCCACAATTTCTGGGTGATTCACCAGATTGGGTGGTAGAAATACTAAGTGGAGCAAAGAACCTGATTTTTCTTACTGTTAATAATTATTCTTAAAGCAATGAACCACTGCTGTGAAAATTAAATAAGGAATCAAATGATTGAAATAGATTTGCAAATAACCTTGACTTAAAAATGTGCCATTGTTTCACAGTGATTGTATACCTGACTATAATGATACTAGGTAAACTTAAACTCCTGGTCAATTGAAAACAGCCATCATATTGTTTAAACAGCTGAAGTGTTTGTCATGGCATACTCAATTTTTAAAAAAAAATTAAAGCAATAATGGATGATTTGGGGGGGGGGGAATATAAATTAATAGCCTGTGTAAAAATAGCGCAATCCAAACCAATGTTAGAATTCCCAAAATACTCATGTGATGTTGTAAGTCTTTATCAGAAGACACTGAACAATAGTACAGTCTCTACAGAACATGACTCCCCAAAACACTGAGCAGGCCCATAAGCAGGATTTTTTAGGGGAGGGGTGATTTTTTTTCAAATTTCAAAAGGAGGATTTTCTCCAAAATTCTCCCCCTCCAAATAAATTGGTAAAAGTGGACCTTTTTACCGAAATTTTAAACCTTTTTTTGACAAACAAGCATAAAAACCCCATAATTTTTCACTCGCTTTGCTTGCAAAAACATATATTTTTCTGGCCTTTCAAAGCCATTTTTAAGGTTTTTGGGGGCATGCTCCCCCAACTGGTTACGGGCCTGACACTGAGTATAAGCTCAAGTTAAGCACTCATTTTACACATGTCTCTTTTGATGGGAAGAGTACTCTTGTCATCTTATTTGCTCTCGAAAAGACATACTGCTTCAAGACTGCCCATGAAGCAAAGTGACGCTTTGGTATGCCCTGAGCCTGGCCCATGGGGCGGTGGCAAAGGAGAGGTACCAGCATCATGACCATATTTTACTGATATCATGACCATATTTTGCTGATGTGAATTCTTATGTGATCTTTTCTTCTGATTAAGGTGCTAATAATGTGCTTGTAACTGTATGAATATATTCTATTCCATGGCAGGCTTCATTGATTTGCTAAAATTAGATAGTAATTGATAGGAAAAAAATATTTGAACATAATTATCATTCCAATTTTTAATGTTTGGAATGGAACGTTTGTAAAAAAATCTAATTAGAAGAAAAGAAGTTGCAGCCAGCACCTTAAAGACATGGCATATTAAATTCTTTCATGGAGATGGCAGCGCACACAGGTTGAAAAAATCCATGTGCGCTTGGCCGACTCCAAACCAGCAACCTCTAGTGACAGCCCTCTTACCAATTAAAGGAGGGATGGACCGAGTAATGATATGAAAGTTTCATAGTGATAGATTGGCCTTCACCCCAAAACTCCATCTGTAATGTGTAGCGACGCTCTTTCAATCCGTTTTCATGTGAGAGCTAAAAGCGTGTTGATTTTTAAAGCCCCATACAGACTGTGTAAAATAATATTGGTTTCGGATCCAAATTGGGGTACATTTTCGCTCATAACTCTTCCAAACCAAACATCCTTTGGCTCTAAGAGTTCACAGGGTAAATGAGAGGAGAAAAATAGTTAGCTTTCTTCTGATACCAAAAATGTTGACCATCCGGTTATAAAATCAGGGTTTCTGGGGACGAGGCTATTAGCGATCGGGCCATGGACCTTTAAGCAACAAAGCCATGATGGTAGAGGAGCGATTTAGATATTATCTATAGGTGTTAGGCCAGAGAAAGGTGTCCATCACGTTCCTAAGAGATAGCATCGAACGTATAGTTACATATACGCTTTATTAGATTGGGTATGAAATTAATACTTAGTTTCTCAGGCACGACAAGGGAGAATATGAAAACAAAAAACATGCGCTTGGCCGGACTCGAACCGGCAACAGCTCCGTATTACTTTGATGACACTCTTACCTATTAAGCTAACTAGCCAGGGTTTGGTTAGAGGAGCGATAAATATTATCTAAAGGTGTTAGGTGTTTCTGATGCTATCCGCTGGGTAGAGCGCCATCTAAAGTCTGTTATTATTATTAAAGCGATGGACACCATTTGATTAAAAGCAAAATGTTCTGTGTTACTTTCCGTAAACTTACATAATGTGGCTCAAAAGATGCATCAAGGATCTGTTTGCATTTTTATCAGGTAGGCACACAAGGGATGAGAGACTATTCATGGTTCATTCATTGTCATAAGAATGGGGAAATGTAAAAGGTCAACATTTTGCCATAACTCATTTTCTGTGTGACCTTTTTCTGGGGCCCCAAAAGGGGACAAAGTGAAAATGGGGGAGGGGAGTGAAATTGGAGGGGGGGGGCCACGAGGAAGGAAGGAAGGAAATATCAAAAAATCTGTGATTTTTTACAATTTTGGCCCTAAATCGCTGAATTTGACCAAAATATGGTGATTTTTGCCAAAAAATCTTTATTGTCCCCCGCCAAACAAGTTCGGAACGGGGAACTATGAAATGAGCGCGTCCGTCCGGTTCGTCGTCCGTCAGTCAGTGACAAAATGTTAACCATGTGTATAGGATGATCTGGAGTTCCGTAAGAGCCACAATGATGTAACTGGTGGAAAGGAAGCGGGTTGATGAGTTCTGACCCTGATTAGATTGTGGCCGTAAAATAAGCTAATTAAATATCTAATGTGCATAATTATGAGGAATTTCCTGCAAGGCCTCTTTACAAGTTTTCTGGAGTTCGTAAGAGTATAATGATTGTTAACTTGGTGGAAAGGAAGCGGGGCTGAAAGAGACTCTTGAAATGATTAGATTTGGCTTAGTCGGGCAAAAATTGAGTAGGCAAATGAAGCTAATTAATATGCAAAAATCAGAGTTAATTGCTGTATTATTTTTTAAAAGTACATTGGATACTACAAAATCCTGCGCTGCAGGAAAGCCTATAATGGGGACATCTTTTTTGCAATTTGAAAGTATGGTATATATGCGGCGTTAGGATATGCAAATGAGCTAATTAAAATATGCGTAATTGCTGTATATCTGAAACAGTACATCAGATAGGCAAAATTCCTTGCTACATGAGACTACTATGTAGAGGGAGGGGTGAGGTTGTTGGGGAGGGGGCGGTGGGCGGGTGTTGGGGGAGGGGGGGTGGGTGTGACGGGTGTGTTGGGGATGGGGGTTGGGTATTGCGGGGTGTTGGGGAGGGTTGGGGTGTTCGGGGTGTTGGGGAAGGGGTGTTGTGGGGGTGGTGGGGTGTTGCATGGTTTGGGGAGGGGGGGGAGTGTTGGGGGTGTTGGGGAGGGGGTGGGTGTTGCGGGGTGTGGGGAGGGGAATGGCGGGGGGGTGTGGGGAAATGGGAGGTGTGTGTGTTAACAGGATATTAGGGGGGGGTGGGGTGTTGAGGGGTTGTTAAGGAGGGGGTGGGGTGTGCCGGGGGTTGTGGGGAGGAAGTGCAGGTGTGGGGTGTTGGGAGAGGGAGTGGGGTTTTGCGGGGTGTTGGGGAGGAGGTGGAGTGTTGCGGGTATTGGGGAGGGGGGGGTGGGTTTGTTGAAGTTGCATTTATTGAATGTTCGTGCTCGCAAACATTCGGCGGGACATATTTTTACGGGGGCCCCCCCATCGCGGTAAATACGAGGGTCGCCTTGTTTTTTTTGGGGGGTGGAATTGGGGGGAAATTGCCATGTTGCCATGTTAACTGCCCTTGTTTCCATATTAAATATTCATAATAATATGGTAAGTCTAAGACATGGCCTCAAATTTGTAAAAATGAAGCAGTTTAACATCCCAAATTGCCAGAAATGTACTTCCCTTTTCTGTAAACTAGGTTAGTTATGTTTGTTTTATAACCTGACTAGACATTATATTTATTTAAAAAATATGGTTTAAGCACTAAATACCGACGCTGGGGATGTACTGCCTCTCATTTAGTAAAATGAACAAGGATAGGGAGAAATCCATGATACGTCAAGATTTTAGCTGGTCCAAATGCCGCATGATTTGCTCCAAAGCAGGCTGGTTCAAAAGTTATACATTTCCAAAATAGAATTTTGGAAAGTATAAGCTTTTTTTTTTTTTTTTTTTAAAACGGTTTTTTAATTTTATTATTTTATTCTCAATTTACTGAGAGAAGATTTCTTCACAGGAAAAGTTCTTTGTTTGTTGTGGAAAGAAAGGAACTCCCAAAATGCTAAATTTAGAAAATAGTCAAAGTTGTTTGTACAATACTGATCATGAAACATTGGCCTTACAAACAAGTCAGAGATCCATCATAGATTTGAGCTTAGTTTCATAAATAGTCTGGGTTTTTCCAGCTTTGTTGCAAAAAAAACAGATTGAAAAAATTGGTAGTTTGCCCATGATGTTCATCTAATGTAGATGAGCAATGGAGATGACGTCATTTATGTGTATATATTGGCTAGTGTTAGGCTATGTTAGGAATGATGATGCTGTAATTGATTATTATTTAGAGATAGGGAAACCATAGCTTGGAAAACATAATAGAGTGTTAAATACAGAAAGAACTTTGCAGGCCAGTAGGAAGTAAGTAGAAGTAAGAGCTAGTGTTGATCTGCCATAATGGTAGATCAAGTACAGTGCCTAGTGCCAGGATTTATGATATTTTAAATACGCTGGGATGCGAAAGTTAATTATTCTACTGTTGTCTTTGAAGCCAAAAGTAATGGGAACTAAGAGGATTCCAATTGTGGACAGATAGAGAGAAATCGTGGGGCGATGATATCCCGGACTGATATACTGTGGAATATTAGGTCGTTGAGGGACAACTCGTCTGTCTTGAAACGGTTAGACAAATTTATGTTCATGGCTGGAAGATTACAAAGGATTATTTTTCTGTGGATTTATAATTTTTGCTGTTGTCATTTTGGAGCCCACTATGAGGAATATCTCTTGAACTGCATGCTTCTTTTAATGTGAGACATTTAAAATCTGAAAAAAAAAAAGGGGGGAACTTAATATGCAAGTCTTAAAATAATTATTGATTGTTAATGGTGTTTTGGACCATTCCAATTCTTGAACCAATCTGATTAAAAAATCATATTAAAATCTGTGTTAATAAACCAGCCCCCCCCCCCCCACCGAGCATCAATGATGCAGAAGCATATCAAGTGATGGTATTCAAAGAGGACATATTGCCCGCCTTATTTACTACAATGGAAAATTACTATTTGATAAACAAATTGACTTGGTAAAAAAATGTATTGGTGGTAATTAAGAACAATGGTGGTTCTCGAACCACACATCTTGCCTATTTTTGTGATCGCACAAAATGTGTAACACTTGTATGGATGGAATTAAAAGGTCATAGAGGGGTCAATGGGTGTCATTCTCTGAACCACACTGAAGAGTTCAGTGGCCTCTCTGAACAAAGCTGGCTGCAATTGGCTCAAACTGTTTAGGCAGAAGAGAAACCAAATTATATAATTTAACCCTACTGACAAAATGCCCCTTTATCAGCACGCATGAGCTTTGACCAATCTGTTAACACCCCCATTTGATGGGTCAAATGCAGCAGTTGTGATTCTTCCACTAATTTATTCAAATGTTAGTGACATTTGATTCCAATCTGTTAAACCCCCCATATGGGTTTTGGGCCAGTGGATCTTCAGACCAAGATTGGTGATTATAGCACATTTTATCTGCGACTGAAAAACAAATTCATAGATTTTTGGAAGATTTGCCCCCCCTAATTGGTCAAATTGGAACCCTATATGAACCAAGCTTGGACCAAGGGTTTTGGCCTAAATTTGGGTTGAAATTGGATCAAGAGTTTGGGCAGGAGAGAAACAAATTACAAACACTTAACCAAAATGACCAGGACAGACATAAAGAAAAGCATGAATCTGTTTTAAAAACTATACAATAATATAATGTCTAGTCAGGTAGCCATGGTCCACCTTATGGCCTTGACCGTAAAAGTGAGTTGGACACAATTTTTTGCTGAAAATGATAGATAAAGATGTGTTTAAATTAGAAACTGCCGGGTGCCACCTGTGCATCCTTGGAGATTTTGAGAAATCCAAGATGGCGTTGCCATAAATGATAATTATCTATTCAACCCTATATAGCAACTATGGGAGTTATAGAATACTATAGACCAAATAAACAAATGCATGGCACTTGTAACATGAGGGGATCTCCCAAATCAAAATGAAGCCAAATTAATAGTTTTAAAATATGCCATATGACGCACAAATACCTGCAATAAAAAATAGAACATGAAGAGACTTAGATTAGGTTGTTAGACACAATAAAGGGATTTCTGATACTTTAAAGTTGTAACATGACGGCAATCAATAGGCAGCCAAAAACGTGACATCTTCAAAATATACCTTGACACACATGTCTAAATATTACCTCAAAGTATAAATTATGGTGTCAATGAAACAATTAGGATGAAATGTACCTATGATCGTAACCAAGTGATACCAGGTGAAGCCGGATAATATTAAAATGGTTCAAATTATAAAATGAGTGCAATATATGTGAAAAAAATGTAATTCCTATGAGATTTTTGAACTTTGCACAATATTAGTTTTATTTCGATTGGGGCATTTAAAACAAATTGAAAGGTATGGTGTACATGGTTAGGATCAAAGCGTACATTGCTAATGTCATTGAACACATTGATTTCGATTGAGAGGCTGTTGTAATACTTATTAAAATTTGTGCCCCAAGATTTTAAAGATGTTACGGTTTTGGCTGGGGGCCAATTGATTGAAGTATGTTAACAATTTAAAAGTATAAGAAATCATTTATGTGTATTAGCAACTAAACCATAAGTAATTCGCGTCTTTTTTTTTTTTATCGCAGAAATTTCCTGTTATATGGGGCATATTTTAAAATTATGTATTTGGCTTCCATTTTGCATTTGAAGTATGACTTAATGTTACAAGTGCCATTACACTTTGTTCATTGGATCCGATAGTATATCTAGTAACTCCTAGTTTGATAATATAGGGTTGAATAGATGATTATCATGTGAGGCGACGCCATTCTTGGTTTTCTCAAAAGGTCAAGGATGCCAGGGGCACCCGGACAGATTCTTATTCTAACACCCTAATCTATCATTTTTTCAGCAAACAAATGTGTCATGTCAAAACTTAACGGTCACCATTGAAGGTTCTACCTGACTAGGTCGAAAAAACTATAGTATTAACCTAAACATTCAATATTGCTTACATATAGGTGTATTGGTAACGAAAAGCTAACGTGTGAGCACAAACGGATACACTTTTAGAGTCCTGAATTAGTTATTAGCTAAATAGGTACTAGTAGACACATTATACCTATATCATAATAAAGTTAAGTCCAAAGGAATGAGTAATAATGAGAGTTATTTACGGCATCTTTACATGGACATTAACTTTTATTATATGTAATGCCTGCGCGGCCGCCGTCGCCGTCCGTCTGGTCCATCCATTCCCAGCCACCCCGTTGTCCGTCGTCCCATCCCATCCCATCCCCCCATCCTCCATCCACACATTGCACGCGAACAAACACACGCATGCTACATTACATACACACACAAACACACACACATATATAGACACGTACATGTGACATCAATAGGTTCTTGGTCTTGGTCTTGAGCAAACAGATTTGTGCAATTGTTAATTCTTTTGACATACACACAACACACACACACACCACATAGGCACACACTCACCACATGCAACATCCAGAGAGATGGGCAAGACCTGGGATACAGACCATGGACACACTACACCTCTCAACACACACACCCCAAACACACAACACACACACACACACACAACACCCACACACATAGGAAAGGTTTGTAGATCCAAGAAATTCCAGACATTATTTTAAATTGCGAAAAAATATTTGGATTTTTATAGGCGGTATTAGACTATCTGAATGACCAGAATAAATGAGCAAAAATTCTATTGATGGGGTGCATGCACTGGGATTATTATGAAATTACACAAGTGTAATTTGAAGAAAATAGAAACCATTTTTAAATGGGTACCAGAAATGTACATTTCTTAGACTATATCTTGAAAACTACTGGTACAAAGCCATATTGCTAAATGCACATCTGTCTGACAAGGAGGTAATGAGCTTGTTATACCAACAGGACATGGGATGTGTCCTTGCGAAAGTACATTGACATAGCTTAGCTAGCACACATGTAAATTGGCAGCACAATGACCAACCAGGTAAAACATTAGGCTGCAAATGCACCTATCAAGGCTAGCATTATACAACATAGCAGCTAGGACAAGTGTTGCGCATGAAAAAATGCCTACTACTAAAAATTATGGTCACCTTGGAACATCAGGGCCAAAACTACAAATAATAACCCCCAAAAAAAAAATTGAACTTAAAATTTCAAAAAAAATGTTTCATCTGAAAATGATTGTCCACAATGCCCATTTGTTTGTGTTTTAAAGGTTATTTCTGACCTTTAAAATTTACGAGGTACATTAAACATGGGCACATTTTTGAACTGTTAACGGATAATCGATTGCAACAACATTTTTTTTTCAAGTAGATGTGCTAGTTTTATACTCAACGGCCACAATCCCTTCAATCAAACATGTCGTAAATCAGCTTAATATCTATAAAACAAGACCTGTATTAAATGTATGGAAATAACACTCCCTGCAGTGACACAAATCAAATATTTTAGGATTGAACTTCAAATTTAAAGGATATGTATCCTTAAAGGTGGTGCTTCACCATTACAATTGATGAACACCAATCTTCCTCTTACCTTCTGACGTTGAACGAGTATTATGTAGCGCTTTGTTGTAAATCCTATAGAGATTGTACTAATAACTGCAGGTTGCCTAAATTATTCAAGCAGTGTTCTCTTTACCATAAGAGTTGGATTCACTCGCTATTAAAATGGAAGAAACCACTATGGTAAGGCATTAGAAACATCTGCAGGACTCTTTGCCCTTGGGGAGACCTGTATTTTTGCTAGAAATGTTTGTGGACAATAGCGCAGTTTCTTGTCCGTAGGAAAAATGTACTAAACATTAAGCCATTGTCCAAATTTCATAAAAAAAAAAATCATGTGAAAAACTATGCAAATAACTTCAGTTTCGTTTTTGTGGATAGACATTTTCACAACTTGTGACAGTACTCTACACACAGTATACAACTTGAACCAAACTGCAATGGTAGTACACATAATACACACAATTTGTATGCCCAAAAGTGCACAATGTTTACAATATTAATTTCCCCCGTTAATGTGGTAAATTTGAACAAAAGGCTCAATTTATCTCAATTCAATTCCGCTGAACAGCCCCAATTTGTGTTATGACGTCTCGAGACGTCTAAGGTCAGAAATACCTTTCAAAACACATAAATGAGCCTTGTGACACGATCTAACTTATATAGAATAAACAGTTTTAATGATCTTTACTTGATTTGGTTCAAGATTTGGTATGTCAAAACAAAATTACATATACACAATTAGTTAAGATACTTATGGTTTTTACTATTGTCCTGTGTTGAAAGCGTGCAGTTCAACGATGGTAAAAAAAAAACACTTTTGGTCCTCACAGCGAAGACTCCAAATGACAGCGCACAAGTTCATACAAAATCTCCTCCGGTATTATATTCCAAGGGACTCTTCTCAGCCTGAGGTAATCTTGTCCAGCAGTTCAAGACGACGGGGCTTTCCCTCACGACAAATGTTTCCCAAAAAATAAAACCAGAATATACCACCATCAGTCCGTCGCTTAGGTCCTCATATAGGACCACCAACCGGAATCCCTTTTTGATTCCCAAAACTGAAGCCCTTGGCTTAAAAGACGACAGCAGACAATTTAGCGATCAAGCTCCGGCGGCATTCCAAAATATTGAAATCCTGCACTATATTAGAACTCCATCTACCATTTATTGTAGATTAAATACTAGTTAGCTATAATTATACTGTATAGCTCCATACCTCTAGTTCAGCTCCTCTGATTTCAACTGCTGGCTCATTCCTTCATTCACAACTACTATTTATCTTCCCACACAGCAGCTTTCCCTTTTTAACCCAGCTAATCATTCATCATTCTTATGCATAAACATGAGCGTGCACATCAAATCAGATTTCACAATCTAATTACTCACTTCATATATATAACTTTGTGGGGGAATTCCCAGATCTTGCAAGGTTTTGATCTTTTAAAGCATAAACAAGCTGATTCAGTTACTAAGTTTAGCATTCCATGTGGAATCCCCCACTTCCCCTATGGTGCAATCTAACAGGTGCATACTGCATAAACAACTCTAGGTATCCCCTTTCTCTCGTTTATAGTAAACAAATACTTTTCCCCGTGAGAAATCGTTTCTCAAAAAAATAAAATTGAGAAATATATTTTAATCAAAATTTTGAGGGTAATATAACACGGTGTAAAATTTATTGATAAATTATTAACATGACTAACCGTCTGTTGCCCCAAATAAAACTTGCACATTTCTTAACAAAGAAAAAATGCACATCAATTTCGCTTTCATAATATCCAGTGACCAATGGAGATGTAATAGACTTCAGCCAACCATTACTAAGATATTTACAATGGGCCTATGCCGGAGCCATTGTTAAAGGCCAGGTGTTATCACCTCCACGATTCGGGTTTAGTAACAAAATACCCGTTCCTCTTTCACAATAACTAACCAGTTTTAAAATTAGATATAGGTTCGTTGACCCTAAGTTTTCTTCTGAAAGCGCGGTAAATTGAAGCTAGGAATGTTTACGGATTTTAATCTGGCACAAAGTTGTTAGGTCAAAGCTGCCCAGCAACATTCTCTGATGATGTTGTTGTCTTTATTCCTTTTCGAATAAATGAATGAAAAACATGGACAAGTTAACTGAACACGCACTATAGCAGCTAGATTTATTTATTTGCGAATGAGGATAAGTATTGGCCTTACATCATTAAAAAAAGACTTCGTCTAAATAGGAGAGGTGGTAACACCGAGTCTTTTCAACGGCGAGACAATATAACAATGGTCCTGCACTCCCAATGTAAAAGGGATCTAAATGTTTTTCTACACCGCATACCAAGCCGGTAATTGAATATCTTTATCTCCATTGGTTTGCTGAAGTCTAGGGTATCAGTTGGTCACCGGATTTTGGGGGATAAATTAAACTGACATTTTATTCATATCCAAGAAAACGGTTATATGATTTGTATATTTATTCTGAATTTACACGTTTTCCCCCTAGCCCCTCGATAGGGACCACAAAACAACAGCATCGAAGGACATGCCCAATAGCCTATTGATATACCCAATTTAAAATTGCAAGTTAATTATAAAAATAGTATGAGGTTTTCCGTTCAAATTCTACTTATTTCATCAAATAAGTGTTAGGTATTTCAATTTTCGTGATGAATTTGATTTCATATCCATACCCGGTATCATTCCTACAAAATACAACAGTTTCAGTTTCAGCCATTCATTTCATTTCTGTGGCAATTAAATGTCGTTTTTGGTTTCATTCGATTAGTGTTTGTTTTCAAGCAAATAGTTTTGGTTCAATCAAATTATTTTTAGCCAAACCAATTGTCTAATAAACGCAGGAATTTTGATAAAGGACATCACAAATCACAATGTATTCGTCGGTAGCATGTAAAGTCCTACTTGTGGTTTTCAGTTTCGTTTATTTCATTCCATTTACATGTTGGGCATTCTATTTGATAAATGAACAATCGTTCAAACCATGTAAGTTTAATTAATCTTGAAATAATTTCTATACTGTAGAATAATTATTTCGGAAAGTATCGATAACCAGTAAGTTAACTGAATTCATCATAAATTGGTTTTCTTTCTTTTTAATTCGCCGTTCGCTTCTTCATCGATTTAACTATGTAATCCATAATATTTTTTCTTTCTTTTTTCCCTTATACCTCTTTATATATACCCCCTTCTTCTTTGTTAACTTTGTTTATATGTTGTTTGGTTGTTATTTTATTTTCCTTTTTTCTAGGGATTATCCAAAATGTTATTGCAGATTTAACATAAGAAATAGACCCTACCATGTTCACATATTCTCGCATTGTATATTTTTTTAGGGAATGAAATATTCAAGGACTTCTCCCTCGATAGTCCTGCCGAAAACAGTCTGTATACATACCATAGGCCTACATAACCATAGTAAAACTATGTTTAGGAATAAAATACTTTCTTGCACTAAGTTTGCAAACAACATTTTAACATTTCAAAGCCTAAACACACACACACGCGCGCGCGCGCACACACACACACTTTTTAAAAACAGTTTTTACAGTGATGTGAGGTATACTGTATGTACTACATTGCAGTATGTGATCTTATCTTTAATTGTTGAATCTTTTTGGTTTTTCAATATATGGGTCACACACCATTTATTACATTATCTGAGTTCCTTCCAAGAAATTTATACATATTTGCTAGCATATATAGGCCTATTAAAATCTCATTCACGACCCAAAATTGCCGTTCTTAAAAGATTGCAGCTGTTGTACATTTGAACGAACGAAAACGAATTCATTTGCACAAGCAACCACCTGAACCTGTCACGCTTCCTTTTGAATACCTTTTCTTCTAATTCCATACCTTTACATGTAAATTGGTTGAACATTTCGGGAAATTGGACGACCTTATTAGGCAACTGAATGCTCTATTCATTTAATTGCTTGAACGATTTGCGAAATTGGATTGAGTTATATGCAATTTGAAATATACATTTTAGAGTGTGTTCAAATTCGCGCGAAATCGAATAACCCAAAAGTTAATTCGAATGAAATTACTATTAAATTGACCGGGAAAACCTATAATATAGGCCTACTTTGAGTAACGGTCTGAAAAAGATAAACTTAACTGGTGTAAGGCTAATTTTTGAATGAAGCACGTCAAAGTTGGTCCACGGGCCGTTTCATGCATGCGTAGAGGTTGTACAAGATTGGTCGCAACGTTCAATGACGAATTTGTCGTCATTTCTCAAATCTGGAGAAGCCCTACACTTAAATTAGGTCTGTAATTACTTTTTAAAACCGCGCATAGCGCGGAACAATTTTGCAAATTTTATGGGTTATTGAATTATTTTCCAATGTAAATAACAGGGCAATTTTTTCTGTGTTTCCACGGGCAAGTTTTTAAACCTCTTATAAGATGTGGGTAAAGTTGTTTTTTTTACTGGAAAGTGGGGAGAGTTTGTGTGTTTGTTTGTATTTGCTCGTATGGTGAGTGAATTTCCAACCGCCCCCCCTTGAAGTCTAATAATGGTGCGTCCCTAAGGGCCCGGGAAAATTGTGTTTTCTTGATGGGCTCTCGTGGTAAATGCTCATAGAGAGTTCATATATCAAGCGACGCGAGGGGTGTGGTAGTGGTGTTCCCCTCCCGCGCGAAGCGCGAAACCCTTGCAATGTTGGCTGTCCAAAACGCATTTTCTCATGCAAATTTGATCGAAACAATTTGAAATTTGTAAGTGGTTCGCGTTATATTTGGTGTGATCAAAGTAAAAAGTAAAGTATAGTTGATTTCTTTTTGTATTAATCATGTTCGTCGAGAGTTCCTATCAAGCAACACGATGTGTGAGTACGGGAGGCTAGAAACCTTTGCAATGTTCGCTTTCCACAACACATTTTCTCATGCAAATTTGGCAATTTGAAATGCAAGTTGTCCCCTATATAATGCTTGGAAACAGTTCCATATGTACCCCCTTTTTATCAATTAATTAATCAAAAAGTGGACCTTTTGCCACTTCTGTGGAATTTGGGGGTGCACAAAAATTTAAAAAAAAAACATAAAATGTATATGAGCCTTGGTATGAGGCTCAGACATCCTGTGATATTTAACCTAATTTGTGGCCCAGTTGCCAGCTATAATAAAAAAAATATAGGTATTAAAAAATGTCCCACAGACAGTACTCATTTATATAAAGCCACAAAGGCCACAGACCAGTCAAACAAGGTGAATGGCGACTGCTGAGGGAATCAACTCAGCGTATATTTTTTTAAGCACCATGCTCCACGGCCTACTGATACAGCCGCATCCTTTATTATAAAATCAGTCTTTTAGCCCTAGGGCATGATTTTTGGATAAAATCAGTTCAGGTTAGGGGCTAATGTATACCAAAGCTTTACAACCATGCAAAAATACTGCAAGGGTGAAAATCTTAAGGGTGCACTTTTTCCAAATGTGCTAGTGTCTCTTTAAGTTTTCATCTTATAGAATGGCCTCAACTCAAAACCCCAAACTGCTTAAAATTTTTGTTCTGATATTTCATATCCGTTTTGATGTGAATAGCTAAAAATGTGATTTTGTAATACCCCATGTATCTGTAAATCAATGATTGGTCGACAACAGTGGGGCAATTTTTGCTCATTCATAACAAGCCAACCAACACCCTTAGCCCTAAGATTTCACAGGGTAAATAAGGAAAAATAGTAGTTTTCATCAGATACCAAAAATTGTGACCACTTCCAGTAAAATCTGGGGTTGGGGACGAGGCTCTTAGCGATCAGACCATGGCCCTTAAACAAAGAGATATGCTTCAAAATAGTCAAACACTTTTTTCCTCTGGATGGAAGGTTAGCCTCATGTACAAAGACAGCTGGCCCAAAATCTCACCTTGATTTTTTGTTGGCTAATGTCATAATCAAATGGCAAAGATATTGCTTTAAAGTTTTGCCAAGAGTGTTGTTCCTTTCAAAAGAGATTGTGGTCCCTAATTTAGGGTAGGCTTGCTAAATTTGGGGATCGAAGGAGCTGTGTGGCATCTGCAAAACCATAGTGAATTGGGGGATTCTAAGCACATGGGATTAAAGTGAAAGCATGGTGAAACCAACTCTACAGAATTGCATTGATACTCATTTTACTTCTCAGGTGTCATTTGGCGACACATCCAATGAGTACATAAGTTATGGGACAACCATTTATCAGTTTACTGTTTGACACACAATAAGAAAGATACAATTTGCAAATGTTTTGAAATGTTTGTAGTGACGTAAACCCTGTAGCAAAGGATTGGAGTTATTTGCTGTGGGTCCAGCATGACATGGCTGAACTTAGAAGAAATAAAAGTAATTGGTCATATACCCTTGGTGGCACCAAAGGGTTGATTGTCGGGGAAATGTCGCCAAGTCAAAGCTTCTGTTCCTCCAGAAAAAAATCAATTGCCAATTTATGGCTAAAATTAAATTTCACCCCTCCCAGAAAACAGACATTGACTTTATCACCGGTCATTGTGCTCTGCACTTTCACCTATATGATAATGATCCATAACTCTGACAATTTTGCATTTCGCAATACAATGCCGCGCTGCCACCACCGTTACTCTGGCAGTCAGATTTGGATCACAAGGGTCAACATCGCGTTCAATACTCATTGGATTAACACTGGAAGTTGATGTGTAGTGAGTTATTTTGTTGAAAACAGTTTAACGAAACAGTTGGTGATTGCAAGAAATCAAAAAATAAATAAACATTTTAGTGTGCATCCGGCAGCAAGCCGGACCATCATTTTGACAAACTGAAGGATCAGAACATATTTTTGTGTAATATGTGAATTTGGATGTCAACTTTGTGGGCGCCAGCTATAGCTGGCAGGACCACTTAGCATCAGTTGTGTGTGTGTGATGTGCTGGATGTGTGTGTGGATGTGTGGTGTTATGTGTGTGCACAAATTGTAAGTTTTTTTAAAGTTGACCTGCAATTGAAAAGTTGAACTTCAATGGGAACCAAAACTTCTTGTCATAGGTGCACAAGGGATCCTTATGTTGATAGGTCAAAGGTCATAGCGTCATGTGAGGTCAAGTTGAAAAAAAAAAAAAAAAAAATGGGGCTTAAAATGTAAAAATTGATTCTAAAGTGAAAACTGAATTCAAATTGAACCCAAACTGTTGTATAGGTGCACATGCAATCCTTTTTTTCATATGTTGATGCGATCAAAGGTCAGTGCCAGGGTCAAAGGTCATGGGGCGGCCTTCAGCTTATATTCGTTGAAGATATAGCGAATAGCGCGAAAGCCGAGAAACCGCGAAATTCTAGTGTCCATAAAGCATCGGGAAAAATATCATCCTCGCCAAGGCACAGCTGTTTGAAAATGTCCCTTATAGTTTACAACAAAACCAGAATAAAACAGACATATCAATGCAACACACTTTTGACAACTAATTTGGAATATTTATACCACTGACTTCATCCGGTAAAAATTACAAAATTTTAAGGGGGGCAAAAGTGATTTCTAAAAATCTCTTTAAAAATGTCTTCTATGGGAGGAAGGGGATAGAGGGATGCTATAACATACAAATCAAATTTGCAGGACTATATGACAAGATTCCCTCAATGGATTTTTATTGATTTTTGCAGATGGTAATACAGCTTGATGTCCTTACTTAAATCAGTGACAAAATTGTGTCACCCCTGCTTAAAATAAAAGGACCAATTTGCACGGGGTCAAACAGCTGTGAGGGTACATTCATTGGCAACCTGTATTGCAAAATGCAAGAATGATAAGGACTGGCTTTAATATAATTACAGGGACATTTACTATTTAATTGAAAATCTCTCTGCAGTTTATGTTGTTTACAGTGAGAGGTAGATGACTAGAGACAAAACAGAAATGACAAATAGCTGACAATTGCTATTGACTTTAAGCTGTACTCTTGTGATCAAATTAAAACTTCCAACTCATTCAGTGATCGTATTCTAAATTGATTGTCTGACATGGATGAGGTGAACTAATCAGTTTATTTGAAAACAAAGTTAAATACCTTGCAATTCAAAAAGGAGCTTTGTGTCCCAAAGAAAGTGTCTCAAATTGTTGAGTTGCATGAACCCATCTACCAACAGGGGTGGGTGGTACCCCCCTGCGAGAGGTTGACCCCGACGAAAAACCCCTTTCCAGCTCCCTCCGCTCTCCTCGTCTTTGCCAATGAGTAATGTAAGTGTTAATGACATTGTACGCTCCATACAAAACACAGCATTACCAGGGCTATGTTAAGGCACGGGTAAGTTATGAATGGGGATGGCAACCACCCTCCCCTCTGAGAAGGACCAACAATCCTAGTATTGATGCATTAACAGTGCTATTGCTGATCGTAGCAGGGGCAGTAGCTAGGAAGAAGGACGCAAATTGCCCCCTCAGTAAGCCTCAGCAAACCCTTCTGCCCCCCCCCCCAGTTGCAAAGGTCTGGTTACGCCACTGCAGGAATATCACAGACAAATGATTTTGGTACTAATAGATGCTGTGGTCCTCTCAATTTGACACCAAAAGAGTACCAGCATGCCTAGCATTAGGGCAGCGGACTGGGTAATCAATCCAGCCATGGAAAAAATTGACTTGACGGCCCATGAGCCTATGTAAATCATAGGACCCATGTAATATAAAACGAAACAAGCAACAAAACAACTACAACAAAACATTGGCACTGCCATCTTGGAGTTAAGGCATGTGTATCCTTGTCCACCAAAGACTATATGTTTTTTAAATTGTCACCCAAAGAATTAAAAAAATATTTTTGAATCATTTGAAACTCTTCACCCAAAGACCTCTTTTAAACGGTTGTTTCAAAAACTTTCACTCAAGCCTCATTTTTGGGGAAAACACTCTTTGTGAGCAATTTGGCGTCTCTCACCCAAAAGATTTTTGACATCGCGTCACCCAATGGCCCCTGGGTTTGGAAGTCTTATATTCAATTGAATATTGGGATCTGGTATAATAAATGTCCGTATCCATTTCATATGCTGTTCCCCTCCGGTTTGGAACTTCTCGTCTATCGGAGCCCTTTGGACACAAAACTTCCCTATTCCTATATATTGTTCTTTCTCTCCATTTAGTACAAACGAAAAATGAAAATACTGGATTATGGGGTGGAAAATTTATATTCCCAATTTTTCTGACTCAAAAAAAATTATATAGCCTATTGCTATGGAGTATATAAAACTAGCCATTCTAATCAAGTAGAGCAAAAAAATCATGAAATAGGAATTCGCTAACCTGGTTTTTTTTGGAGGAAAAATGGAAATTTTTCTCTATTGTAAACGGTGTGTCTTTATGGAAATCGAAAGCTTTGCTGACATGGCAAATTGATGATGTCATTCTGACGTACTTCTAGGTATGTTGGTACTATTTTGAATCAATGGAAGGAGAGACATGAAAGATCCCCTTGTATCCAAAAATCAGTGTTTGATGGTATTGCCTGGGTCGTGCTAGGATGTTGGCACATTCTCTCTGAAGGGAGTGTTGGCACTACCGATCCATTACTTGTAAGGCTGTACCTTACCATACCCAATGGGATGTTTCTTGTTGCATGAAAAAGAGGGATGAAACGGGTGATGACAATACATTAAATAATTGGTACCCAAAAAAGGGGGTTTTAGGCAAAGACGGAAAAACTTGAAGGGGTGGCAACCCCCTTTCGGTTGACGCAGGTAAACACAATGCGCTTTCTAACTGCATAACGGAACTGCTTCCATTTATTCTCCAATTTTGTGTCTTATCCGGAGTGAAATCCTTAGCCGTTTCGGATGTAGTAAGCAAAAAATGAGTATCAAAATGGTCCTTAGATCTAAATTAGATGAGTTTATAAAAGTTGGCTTCTAGAGGCTACTTAATATAAATATGCAGTGCTTGTTTTTCGTCCTCGCCGTAATTTTTTTCTAAAATTCGGCCGCGATTTTTTAGTTACCGGCCTGGGCAAACTCTCGGTGGCCATGATTAATAATGCATTGATGGGCAATGATGGTACATCGACTTCAGAGTATAAAGAACATGACAAATAATAATAATTCTACAACCTTTTTATCATCAAAATAATTGAACAATTGGTGATTATGGTCAGTCAAGACAATAAATCAGGAGGACGCAATGTATTGTAGTATTAAAATGAGGCCCAAAGATATGTGGAGAGAGAGCGTTGACCATCACATGAGCATGTTGAGATTTCTTGGGCTACAAGGAC